>CAUYRT010040007.1:0-27269 GCA_963574885.1 Lepilemur ruficaudatus
GAAATGAGCTCCACTTAAGTACCCTCAGCCAGGACCTCCCCCAGCACGTGTTCTCTGATAGGCAGGGCGGAGAGAGCAGTTACGCACGTGCTGGGCACAGCTGCCTCCCAAGCGGGATCCCTGTGCTGCCGGCTCCCCACAACCTCAAGCAATCCTCCCACCTCGGCCTCCCAGAGTGCCAGGATTACAGATATGAGCCACTGGGCCTGGCCCCCATTTCTCTTCTTAGGAATCTAATCAGTAAAGGATAATAGGCTGGACAAGGTGGCTCATGCATGTAATCCTAGCACTCTGGGAGGCTGAGGCCAGGTGGTCAGGGTGAGGCTAGGGGAGGATTGCCTGTAGTCCCAGCTATCCAGAGGCTGAGGCAGGAGGACTACTTGCACCCAGGAGCTGGAGGTTGTAGTGAGCTACAATGATGCCACTGCACTCCAGCTGGGGTGACAGAGTGAGAGCCTATCATACAAAAAAAAAAAGGGAGAAAAGGATAATAAGGTGTCCCCAGCTATATCCATTCCAGGGATAGCCATGTTTCCCCAAAGAGCAGGTTGGCTTGAGAGCATGGTGAGAGGAAGAAAAATTAGGTTCACCCTAATCAGGAGAAGCCATTCGTCCCTCACTGAGTGACTCTTCCTATGTAGATATTAAACTGCTGGTAGCCAGGCTATGACTTCCCAAGGGAGACCCTCTGTGTTAGTCAGAATTCTCAATAGAAACAGGACTAACAGGATGCCAGAGCCAGCCGGCAACATGTGGAGCCTGGAGTTGGGGGGTGAGGATGAGAAAAGAAAGAGACAAACAGAGATGGGGACGGGAGGACAGCGTCTCTGTGGACAGCCGTGCCAGGTTTATTTTTAAGCTATATTTATACAGGTATCAGGTGGAAAATTCTATTACAGAGAAATGCCTACGTGCTACAGCCCACATACCCAATTATACAAAAGAGTCATAAATCACATTACAAGTCCTTTGTCAAGTCAACCTTAATACATAAACTATTTTCTAAACTCTATTTCCTTGAGCCCATGACCCCCAAAGGTAAAGGTTTCTATGCTATGATTAACTTTATTACCTATTCTAGTATAGGGCAAGGACAATTCAATCAACTCTCTTGTGTTCAGATCTCCCAGGGTTAATCCAAGATTGCCTTTACTAAATGACTAACTTGTTTGACTATTCAAGCTTGAGGCATAAAACATTCTGCTATCAGTTAATTATTCCATTCAGCCAAGCCTGCAGTATAGAACATTCAGTGTAAAACAAGGTGGGAGAAGAGAGCTACGTCATCAGGTAGCTGCTTCGTCACTTTTCCGTCAAGGACTCCGCATGCTGGACAGCACGCACATGCCCCAAGACTCCTGCGTGCAGGACAGCTCGCCACAACAGGATGTGTTTGTGTCTCTGTATATGTATACAGTTTGCCCTCATATCCATCGTTTCTGCAACTGTGGATTCAACCAACCATAGATCAAAAATAGTTGAGGGAAAAACTCCCCGAAGTTCTAAGAGCCAAAACTTGAATTTGCCACATGCCGAGTACTACATTGAATCCACTTGAATACAGTGATTTGTAGGCATTGTGTTAGGTGCTAATGGTTAAGTAATTTAGAGATGATTTATGGGAGGGTGTGTGTACATTATGTGCAAATACTGCACCATTTTATATCAGGGACTTGAGCATCTGCAGATTTTTGTATCCATGGGGTCCTTGTACTAACTGCCTATGGATACCAAGGAACAGTTGTGTGTTGCGGGGGGCAGGATGTGTGTAGGCATACCTTGCTTTATTGCTCTTCACAAATACTGCAGTTTTTACAAATTGAAGGTTTGTGGCAACCCTGCATCAAACAAGTCTGTCAGGACCATTTTTTCCAACAGCATATGCTGACTTCATGTCTCTGTGTCACAGTTTGGTAATGACCGCAATATTTAAAAATTTTTCATTTTTATGTCTGTTATGGTGATCTGTGATCAGTGATCTTTGATGTTGTTGTAAACGTTTTGGGGTATTTCAAACCATGCCCACATAAGATGATGATCTTGATAAATGTGTGTGTTCTAACTGCTCCACCCATGAGTTACTCTACCTTCTGTCTCCCTCCCGTTAGGGCCTTCCTATTCCCTGAGACAACAATATTGAAATTAGGCCAATTAAGAATGCTACAGTGGCCCTCTAAGTGTTCAAGTGAAAGGAAGAGTCACAGGTCTCTCATTGTAAATCAAAAGCTAGAAATGATTAAGCTTAGTGAGGAAGGCATGTTGAAGGCCCAGACAGGCCAAAATCTAGGCCTTTTGTGGGAAATAGTTAGCCAACTTGTGAATGCAAAGAAAAAGTTCTTGAAGGAAATTAAAGGGCTGTCCCACTGAATACGTGGATGATAAGAAAGTAAAGCAGCATTATTACTGATATGGAGAAAGTTTAAGTGGTCTGGATAGAAGACCACAACATTCCCTTGAGCCAAAGCTTAATTCAGAGCAGAGTCTCACCTAACTGTCTTTAATTTTATGAAGGCCGAGAGATGTGAGGAAGTTGCAGAAGAAAAGTTTGAAGCTAGCAGAGGTTGGTTCATGAGGTTTAAGGAAAGCAGCCATCTCCATAACATAAAGTGCAAGTGAAACAAGCAAGTGCTGATGGAGAAGCTGCAGCAAGTTATTGAGAACTGTGGTCCCCAATCCCCAGGCTGCCCAGGTACCCATCTGTGGCCTGTTAGGAACAGGGCTGCGCATCACCCTCTGAGCTCGTGCCCACCCCGGCCCCCCATGGAAAAGTTGTCTTCCATGATACTTAGGAACCAGGCCACACAGGAGGAGGTGAGCGGTGGGCGAGTGGCCAGGGAGCAAAGCCTCATCTGTATTTACAGCAGCTACAGCTGCTCCCCATTGCTTGCATCACCACCTGAGCTCCACCTCCTCCTTGCCCCCATCCGTGGAAAAGTTGTCTTCCATGAAACTGGTCCCTGGGGCCAAAAAGTTTGGGGACCACTGATCTAGAATATGTAGCTAAGATCATTTATGACGGTGACTGCAAGATTTTCAGTGTAGACAAAACAGTCTTATAGAAGAAGCCTTGTATTAACAGAAGAAGATGCCATCTAGGACTTTCATAGCTGGAAAGGAGAAGTCAGTGCCTCACTTCAGGAGGAAGTGACTTTCATAGCTGGAAAAGAGAAGTCAGTGCCTCACCAGTTACATTGTAGCTGGTAACTTTAATGTTGAAGCCAGTGCCCATTCACCATTTTGAAAATCCTAGGGCCTTTAAGAACAATGCTAAATGTACTGTGCCTGTGCTCTATAAATGGACAACAAAGCCTGATGACAGCACACCTGTTCACAGCGTGGCTTCCTCAATATTTTAAGCCCACTGGTAAGACCTCCTACTCAGGAAAAAAGTTCTCTTTCAAAATATTCCTGTTTGTTTACAATGCACCTGGTCACCTAAGTGCTCTGATGGACCCGTACAGGGAGATGAATGTTGTTTTAATGCCTGCTAACACACATACATTCTGTAGCCCATGGATTACAGACTTTCAACTTTCATGTGTTAACATTTAAGAAATACATTTTATAAGACTATAGCCACCATAGATAGTGGTTCCTCTGATGGAGCTAGGCAAAGTCAATTAAAATCCTGGAAAGGATTCACCATTCTAGATGCCCCTGGGCCATGGACCAGTACCGGTCTGTGGCCTGTTAGGAATGGGGATGCACAGTAGGAGGTGAGCGGGTGTGGGGAGCAAGTGTGTTTACAGCTGCTCTTTACTGCTTGAGTCACTGCTTGAGCTCTGCCTCCCCCCTCCCCCTACCCTGTCCGTGGAAAAACTCTCCCATGAAACTGATCCCTGGTGCGAAAAATGTTGGGAAGTGCTGATTTAGAAGATTCAGGGGAGGAGGTCAAAAATACCAGAGTGAATAGGAGTTTGGAAGAAGTTGATTCTGACTCTCCTGGGTGACTTCGAGGCATATAAGACTTCAGTGGAGGAAGTAACTGCAGGTGTAGTGCAAATAGCGAAAGAACTAGAAGTGGAGCTTGAAGATGGGACTGGATTGCTGCAATCTCTGGTAAAACTTGAATGGATGAGGAGTTGCTTCTTATGGATGAGCAAAGAAAGTGATTTCTTGAGATGGAATCTACTCCTGGTGAAGATGCTGTGAACATTGTTGAAGTGACAATAAAGGATTTAGAATAATTTATAAATTTAGTTAATAAAGCAGTGGCAAGGTTTAAGAAAATTGACTTCAATTTTGAAATAAACTCTACTGTAACGTGCCATCAAACAGCATGGTGTGCTACAGAGAAATCTTTTGTGAAAAGAAGAGTCAATCGATGTGGCCAACTTCCTTGTTGTCTTATTTTAAGAAATTACCACAGGCCACCCCCTGCCCCCCAACATCAGTAACCATCACCCTGATCAGTTAGCAGCCATCAACATTGCGGCAAGACCCTCCACCAGCAAAAATACTGACTCCCTGGAGGCTTGGGTGGTCATTAGTGTTATTTTAGCAGTAAAGTATGTTTTAATTAAGCATGTAATTGTTTTAAAAGACATAATGCTATTGCACACTTTCTAGACTACAGAATAGTGTAAACATTTATATGCACTGGGAAACCCAAAAATTGGTGTGACTTGCTTTACTGCAATATTCGCTTTATCGTGGTGGTCTGGAATTGAACCCACAGTATCTCCAAGTAAGTTTGTATATGTGTGTGTATGTATACACATGTACACATAAAGATTTATTATACGGAATCACCTCACAGGATTATGGGGACTGTCAAGTCCAAATCTACAGTGTGTGCTGGCAGGTTTAAGACCTAGGAGGGCCAACGGGTGCAGATGAAGTCCAAAGGCCGTCTGCTGGAGAATGTCCTCTTGAGAAGCTGCTCTTTTTCATTCAGGCCTTCAACTGATTGGATGAGGCTTATGCATGCTACGGAGGGCAATCTTCTACACTCAAAGTTCCCTGATTTAAATGTTGATCTCATCCAAAAACACTCTCCAAGTTGACATCTATAATACGATTAACAATCACATCTCCCTATGGAATGTGCCACAGCTAGACCATCCCTCCCCCAGAACTTCTCTCAAAATATAGTATTTTTAGCTAAATATATTTTATTAGGTATAAATCCTCAAACCTATTTGAGTCAAATAAACTAATAGATAAGAAAGCGCTTTAAATATTGTGAAGCAGTTACAAATGCAAAGAATTTAAGGGGGCGGTGAGTGAAGAGGGTATGGGTAGAGGTTATTGTCATTGTGTGGACTGTCACCTGTTGTGAGGATTACTATTTGGCGAGAGAACAGTAAGTCCTTTTTTCATTCTGTGCTTGGAATGTATGTTACTGTATACAGAGCAGTAGGGGGTCTTCTTAGAACCTCCTCTTACGTCCACAGGAAAATTCTGTCTTCATTCTAGGGGAGAGTGGCTTGTGGGGCCTTAGGAACCCCGGCTCTAGTACCCAACCATTAGAGCTTTCTGACCTCTCCCTGTGGCCGACTCTTCAGAGGACTTTAACCCAGTGGTTGAAGAATTCGATATAATAGAAATTAATATAGTAGCTACTGTTGAACCATATTGTCTCATATAAACTTTGGGGGAATCTAATACAGTGGAGGGTGTAGTTATGTTGCTACTTTTATGATAGAACAACCACAATCTTAAGTCTTCTAGTGCGTGTCTAGCATATAGGTGCTTAATAAATATTTTATTTAAAATAAGCTTTGTTCTATTTCCATATTTGTTCTCTTTTCTCTTTGATTTTTTAATTTTTTGTCTCTCATATGAAGAATGTTATGTTATTTTTAAGAGAAATTATTAATAAGTAAATAGAATTTAGACCTCTTCCTTGAGGAATTTTTTAGCAGATTAATGTATCCTAATATCAGTGTGAAAATAAACTGCTTAATACAAAATACCATCCAACACATTTTAAAGTAGAGAACCTTTCTATTACTTAGGCTTTTCATTCTAGAGAGCAAGTGTTTCTTTAGCTTAACTTGCAAAAGAGGTGGTGTTTTTCTTTCCCAGTACTCTGTTAATAGCAAAATGTTCATTAATTAAAAATAGCTGCTCGATACAGGAAACAGCTCATGTGGCAGCTTCTGACACAGTTCTAAAAACAGATGTGAGCTCCTTGAGTGCTAGAGAAGAATGAACACTGAAAACTGAACAAATTCAGGTAAAATCTGTTTTAAGAAAGATCCATGTGTCTTTATTTTAATGTTTTCCTGATTATAAAAGAATTATGTGTTCACTATTAAATATTATATAGACGTTTTTTGGAAGATATTTAACTGATAAAAAAATTATAGTAATATTGTGTAGAAAGTGAAAATCTCACCCAATTTGTAGCATCTCTTTATTCTGTTGGTTTCTAGCAGATTTCTTAATGTATATACAAACAGCATATACTTATTTTTAAAATAGAATTGTACTGTTTTTTTCAACTTGTCTTTTTATTTCTATATATTACACATTTTCCACATCATTCTTTTAAAATTCTCTTATATTTACTATCTTTTTTTAAAGACAGCATAGTAGTTTGCTATACTTTCTTTTAATCAGTTTTCTATCAATAGAATTGTAGGTTGATATCCTTTTATTAAAAAACATTTTTTTTTCTTTTGGAAGTTAATTGTTTCTAGAGCAGATACACTTGTCATTGAATAAATTTACCAAAATGTAATATGTTAATTGTGTAATATATTGAGATTTTACTGTGCATCTAGAACTTTTCTAAGAACTATCCTGTGAAAATTAGAAGAACAGTTGTCCCATCTTATGAGGGAGTTGCTATTATTGTCCCTCCTCTAGAGAAGCAGAAAGCGTTCTGAGTTCTCCGTACGCCATGTTGGTACTTACTCCCTAGGATGGACTGAAAGATGGGGGTGCCTGGGTCAGACAGGTGAGGGCCCCTTAAATCCGAAGAAGCAAGTGGGACACCAGCTGCCTCAGTGTGAGGGAGAGCAGAGCTTACACGTTCTGGTTTGAGTCACTGAAGTTTAAATATCTGCTGGTTGCCATGACAGGTTTTGGAAAACCTGTTGTCTTAACCCTCTGAGAGCCTTGAAGATTTATTTCCGGGGCTATTACCACAAATTGTTTGGTGTAGTCCTTGTTGACTTCCAAATTCTGGTGTGAATTTACTGGATACACAGGGCCTTTCCTCAAACTGGTCTGTACCCCGGTGTGCCTTACCAAACACCAAGAGTTGCCACCTGAGCCTGAGATGTCCCATCCTTGGCTGTTCCTCCCTGATGGCCTTCATAGCTCTGCTCATTGTTTTGTGTTTGTGTTTTGTAATGGCAACTTTAAATTTTTGTCATTATTAATTGCTTAGACTCTGTGATGGTTGATTTTAGGTGTCAGTTGGACTGGATTAAAGAATACCTAGAGACCTGGTAACACATTTCTTATGGGAGTGTCTGTGAGGGTGTGTCCAGAGGGGTTTGGATTTGAGTGGGGAAGATCTGCTCTCTCTCTGTCTGTCTGAGCACCATGCAATCGGCTGGGGGCCTGGAAAGAACAAAAAAGGCAGAGAAAAGATGATTCCCCCATCCTGCAGCCATTCTCTCTCTCTTCCCCCCTTTCTCTCCCTTCTCTCTATCTTCTCCCTCCTCTCCTGGAGCTGGAATACTCTTCTCCTGCACTTGGACATCAGAACTCCAGGCTCTTCAGCTTGTGCACTTTAGGACATACATCAGTGCCCCCTCCCCCTGCCTCCTGAGGTCTCAATCCCTTGGCCTCAGACTGAGAATCACATCATTGGCTTTCCTGGTTCTAAGGCTTTGAGACTTGGACTGAGCCAGACTACTGACAGCCCTGGGTCTGCAGCTTGAAGCCAACCTATTATGGGACTCTCAGACTCTATAATCATGGGACCCAATTCTCCTAACAAATCCCCTCTCACTGTCTATATCTACCTATATCCTATTGGTTCCACCTTCTCTCTTTTTTTTTTTCGTTTGTTTGTTTGTTTTTGTTTTGAGACAGAGTCTCTGTTGCCTAGAGTGCCGTGGTGCCAGCCTAGCTCAAAGCAACCTCAAACTCCTGGGCTCAAGCGATCCTCCTGCCTCAGCCTCCCGAGTAGCAGGGACTACAGGCATGCGCCACCATGCCTGGCTAATTTTTTCTATATATTTTAAGTTGACCAGCTAATTTCCTTCTATTTTTAGTAGAGACTGGGTCTCGCTCTTTGCTCTTGCTCAGGCTAGTCTCGAACTCCTGAGCTCAAAGGATCTGCCCACCTTGGCCTCCTAGAGTGGATTACAGGCATGAGCCACCGTGGCTGGCGTTTCTATCTCTCTGGAGAACCCTAGTACAGACTTTCTGTAGAATGAAAGTCTGAAGACTGAAAAGTCTTAAGAAAAGTCTCCTGAGACTTAGAAGGCGTGTTTTCATTTGTTTAAATGTTAAATTGATCCCAGGTATAATGTATTAAATTTTCAGAAGAAACAAAAGGTTTATTCCTCATTACCTTTCTTTGTAAGTAACTAGCCTATTGTGAAGTTTAAAATACCGCCAAAGGGGACCTCTGTTTTGGTTATTTTATTGCAGTATAATAAACCACTTCAAAACTTATTTTTATAAATTCTATTTTATTTTCTGAGACAGGGTCTCATTCTGTTGTCCAGGGTGTAAAGTGCAGTGGCATCATAATAGCTCACTACAACCTCAAACGCCTGGGCTCAAGTCAACTTCCTGCCTCAGCCTCCTGAGTAGCTGGGACTATAGGTGTTTGCCACCATGCCCAACTACTTTTTCTATTTTTGTAGAGATGGGGTCTCACTATGTTGCTCAGTCTGGAGAATAGCAATGTATTGTCTCTCATGATTCAGTGGGCTGACTGGGCAGTTGTTCTGTTTCATGTGGTGGTGGTTTGGTGCTAGAATGGCTGTGGTCCTCTGAGACTTGGATGGGAGCTCAGCTGTGCCCCAGTGGCTGCTTGAGTCACCTTGTGGATTGGTGTCTGGGTTCCAAAAGGGAGGCAGTGGATGCTGCCCCAACAGGTAAGAGTTAGACCCAGACTGGCCCAGCATCATTTTTGACCACTTTGACCATATGCTAATGGTCAAAGTGGTAATAAACCCAGCCCATAGTCAGTGCAGGAAGGGACTAAACAAGGATGTAAATGCCTGCAAGTGTGCTTCATTTGGGATGATCACCAAAATAGCAACTGACTATAATATAGTGTGCTGTCTGGCCCCTCCCATGCACAGTATACCAGCCCACATAAGCCCCCTCCATTACTATACCAGCTTGGCAAGTCCAGGATCTCATCATCTCAATCAGGTCCAGGTGCAGAGGAAGCTCTCTGGGTGCAGCTTGTGGCAAACTGAACAGCTCTGAACTAAAGAGACAAGTTATTTGGCCCCCTCTTCCACTCTCCATTCAACATACAATGGTGATTCAGGGACAGGAAAATTGCAGCAGACACTCCCCTTCAAAAAGCTAGAAGGGGCTATGAAGCAATCAGAACCCCGATGCACTGCTGGTGGGAATGTAAAATTGTGCAGTCACTTTGAAAAACAGTCTGGGTAGTTCCTCATAAGGTTGAGCACAAAGTTACCATATGAGCCAGCAATTCTATACGTAGACATATACTCAAGAAACGAAAGTATGTCTACACAAAAACTTGTACATGAATGTTTATAGCAGCAGTATAATAGTCAAAAGGTGGAAACAACGCAAATCATCCATCAGTTGGATGCATAAAAAGTGGTATTTCCATACAGTGGAATATTTTTTTTCGACCATTAAAAGAAATGAAGTACTGCTACCTACTGCAGTGTGGATGAACCTTGAAAATATCCTAAGTGAAAGAAGCCTATCACAGAAGACCATGTATCATTTACAGGAAATGTCCCAGACAGGCAAATCTATAGAGACAGAAAGTAAATTAGTACGGTGGCTTAGGGCTTGGGAGTGATAGCCAAATGTACTGGTTTTTCTTTCTTGTTTTTTTTTTTTTTTTTTTTTAAAGATAAGCTCTGTTGCCTGGCTAGAGTATAGTGGCATCATCACAGCTCACTGCAACCTCAAATTCCTGGGCTCCAACAATCCTCCTGCTTCAGCCCTCCAAGAGTAGCTGGGACTACAGGTGTGCTGTACCACACCTGGCTAATTTTTCTATTTTTTGGAGAGATAGAGACCAGCTCAGGCTGGCCTTGAACTCCTGGCCTCAAGTGATCCTCCTGCTTTGGTCTCTCAGGGTGCTAGCATTACAGGTATGAGTCATTGTGCCTGGCCTATAGGTTTCTTTATGATGTGATGAAAATGTCTAAAATTGACTGGTTGTATGTATCTGTGAATATAGTAAAAACTTTTAAATTATGAACATAAATAGGTGAATTATATGGTATATGAATTATGCTTCAATAAAAAGTAAAAGGTAGGAGGTGGGAATGGGAGGCACGTAGCAGTCACCTGTCCATAGCGGTTCTAACATTCAGCTAGATGTGTGTCCTTGTGTAGGAGCCAGTTCACTACTTGGGTGGTTCTCTGTGGCTGTCATCTCCATCCTCTCAGCTCTTTGCTATGTCTTCTGAATCTTCTTACTTTTCCTCAAGAAGTGGCCCATGTTTTTAGTCTCTTCCTGCCTGAATAAGGGCCCTGATATTTTTCATTTTGAACTGTCACCATCTTATTAGTTCAGGCTGATGGTGCTTTTACCAATTACATTTCTCCGAAAAACTTTGTGGGTTTTCCCATGGATCTCTTAGGGGTTCACAACATTAGATAAAAAAACCCACTCCCACAAATCTCTTGAGAAAGGGCTTTCATTACCTCGGACTGCCTTTAAGTCAGAATGTTATATGAGATTGATTGTCTTAGAGGCTGTACGGTCTGGTTTAGTTGGTACTCAAGACATACCCTTAAAATTCTTCAAAGCCTTTTTTTGATCTAGCTCTGTGATTCAAAAAGCATGGTGTCTGCACCAGCAGCGTTAGTATCACCTGGAAACATTCTGTGGAGGTCAGATGCCATTCTAGGCTTGCTAAATGAAAAACTATGAAGGTCTGGCCCAGCATTCTGGGTTTTGCTACACTCCCCAGATGAGTCTGATACACACAAGTTACAGTAGAATCACAGAAACCGAAAGGAGCAACCACCTAAAATCTTCTTGAGGTCTCCAGCTCATCCTTGTGGTCTTCCCACAGCATCCTTGAGGCTGCATTCTACATTCTATTGGCAGCACAGGATCTGGTCTTTGCCCTGAGGCCATTTCTTACTTTGAGGGGCTTTAGCTTAGATGCTGAAATGAGGAAGTGTTTTATTTTTGAACCCATCTTATCCAGCTCCATATATTTCCTCTAAATTCTGCTTTTAAGCAGGAACCAAATAGTTCCTTTTTTAGCTTTTCTCACTACCTCCCGTATTTTACTGTAGGCAGCTAAAATAAGCCATTTGGAACTTTCAACATTCTTCCTGGAATTCCCCTTAGTGAGATGAGTTCATTAGATTCCCTTTCTATCTTCCACATTGCTTGCTGCATAATATGGATCTGCTCATTTTTCTTAGGTCCCCATTTCTTCAGCCACTCATGACATTTCTATCCTGTTTCTCAAATTGTTACCAACAGTCTTCCAGCTTTTGTCTATCACCTGTACCCAAAGCCAGTACATACTTGTATTTTTGTTAGAGCAGAGCCCCAGTTCTGGTACCAATTTTGGACAAATCATCCCCAAATCTAATGGCTTAAAACAATTATTTTCTTACAGTTTTGCAGTTTGGCCAGAGTTTGGTAGGGATGGCTCATTTCTGATGTATGTGATGGTGGCTTACTTAGGACTATAGATTTATTTCCAAAATATTGCAATTACGTGACTGGAAAGTTGCTGCTATCAGCTGGGATTTTAGCTAGAGCTGTCTGCCAGCGTCTTGATTCTCCTCCACGCAGGTCTTTCTGATGTGTATGGCTGTTTCGAACTTCTTACAAGACGACAGCTAGACTCTAGAAAGTAGGAAGGAGAAGTTGACAGGCCCCTTAAAGATTCATCTCAGAATTGGCACAATGACATTTGTGATCTTTTCTATTGCACCAAGCAGTCATAGGGCCAGTGTAGATTCAAGGAGATGGAGAAATAGTCTCCACCTCTTAGTGGGAGTAGTGACAAAATTTGTGGCTATCCTTAACCCAATAAAATCTGTTTTTTTCCAACAGTAAAGATACTCCTGGCTTAAGTTTATGAGTAGGTGAAAGGTAATTGTTTACTATCTGAAAAAACATTTGAATATCTGAAAGGAGGTTAAAAGAAAACTTTTACATATAAAGAGCCTCTCGGTATCTGTTGGTAGAAATTTTCAATGGCATAGTTCACAGATGGAGACATCATTTTTTGTAGAATTAAGTTTTAAAATTCCTCAACAGAACAATACTCTCTAGCACCTTCGGTTGTGTCAAGATGTGTGTGTGACAGATAAACGTGAGTTCATTTATACTTATTTGATCTTAGCAGTGAACTATTTATTTTTAGTAAAGGTTGCCTTATATACTTTTAAATGTAGAGAAATAGCCCCCTTCCACAGCACTCGTCCTCAAAATAGCAACTAAACGCTGTTTAAGAATTATGAAGAGAATTAAGACAGAATCTGGATGCGTTGTAGAAATGATTGTGGTAAACCCAGAGGGTGAATAATGGGATGAAAGAATCCCAAGGCTTTTTACCACTTGGAACTTCCGTGTGCAGCTGTCTCCAGACTGGTAGGAGAGGACAAAACAGGTGGCAGCAGAAGTTGCCTCTGCTTTTGCTCATTTGCACCAATCATCTATTAAATGGTTTGTTCATACAGCACAGTGCATGGCTTCCTGAATTTGTTACTTGCTAAGGTTAGTAAATTTTCCTGTATCCAATTTGGAGTTCTGTTTAGAAGAAAAAAATCAGATTACTGCTGCTGTATTACAATAGTGGTTCAACAAAGTTTATATTCACCTTTGAGCTTTAAAATCCATAGAATCGGACTTGTATTAAGTCTTTGGTCTCTATTTCCCATTTTTGGCTTAATATTATATTTTTAATTTAATGCTTTTGGGTTTTGTTATACTTTTTCTTTCTTTTGTTTTTATTAGAGACAGGGTCTCGCTGTGTTGCTCAGGCTGAGTTCTGAACTCCTGGGGCTCAAGCGATCCTTCCCAGTAGCTGGGACTACGGGCGTTTGCCAATAAGCTGTAGTTAAGTATCGAAATAATACATTTTTTTCTTCAGTGTGATTGTTTGTAAAATGTTGGAGCTTTTGGTTTTACTCTTCTACACCCAAGTAGTTACTAACTGTGACATGATGATGTGTTTCCTCCTTTTTCTCTCCATCTCTCTTCTTGGTTCTTCTATTTTTCTTTTCTGTCTTCCTTGTACCTTACCAAGATTGGTGGAGTGACACATTGGGGATGAGCTTACGGGTAGTGTGGATGTGGCTTGATTGTGGTTGTGATACATGGTGTATGATTCTGTGTCAGGAATCCTTCCAGATTCTTCTCGATATTGTCCATCCCAGTGTCAGACTTCCCTGATCCGATACCGACAGTTTAACAGTGATGCCCACATTCTTGAAGAAATTATTTCCTTCAATATCTCCACAAATTATAATTTCATTTGCTTTGGGATATGCCGCGCACTGCATTAATCCGTCAAGCAATTATTGTGTGTAGACTAGTAAAACGTGAACTAGGAGACAGAGGTGAACAGGAAATGGTCACTGCAATTGGCACCTTAGTCTCCAGTCTTCATATTCTTTTTTCATGGTCTGATTTGAAAGCCAAACACGGTTTTCTGAAGGCTCAGGTCATGCATCTGTAGAATGTTAGTGGGGGTTTCAGTGTTTTTGGTGTCCTCCAGCCTTCACACCTATACTTCAGTCACAGGACCTTATGTTAATAGGACCTTATTTCAGGGTTTGTAAAATCTACTGTGTGCTCTCACTATTTTAAACTCCTATTGTTAAGAATATATTCTTATATATAATATTTAAATTATCCTTTATTTCCCTTTGGTAGATACGTGTCTTTCTGATTACCTTCATTGCTGGGCTAATTAATATTAATCCCCTGAAAATTTTTCTCATACATCCCACTTTTCCCGGTAGCTTTAGTAAATTGTTACATACATTTAGTATTCAACAGAATTACTTTTTCCAGTTAACCTTTTCTCTATAGATATCTAAGCAGCAAAATTCATAAAGTATCAGTTTTCTACTGTTAACTCTTCAAAAATATAATTTATGAAATAATTTAAAAGTTGGAAGGGATCTTGGAAATTATATAATTTAGAGCCCTTGCAAGTATCTATTTGTACAGTTATTGCACATGGTGGTAATGCACAAGCTTGATACATAGAATAAACATAATTTAGAAATGGGGGGAAATAATACTGTATGTAAAGAAAGGATACTTATTCTGTCCTTTATACTCCATCTATCTTGAATACTGTTTAATGACAAAATTCCCTGTTGTGAACTGTTTAATTTGTTCATAAATTATGTAAAGCCTGTTTTTTGTTTCTGTTTTTTTGAGACAGTGTCTCACTGTCTCCCCAGCTAGAGTACAGTGGCATCATAATAGCTCACTGGAACCTCAAATTCCTGAGCTCAAGGGGATCTTCCTGCCTCAGCCTCCTGAGAAGCTGGGATCACAGGCATGTGCCACCACGCCTAGCTAATTTTTTCTGTTTTTGGTAGAGATGGCATCTCCCTCTTGCTCGGGCTGGTCTCAAACTCCTGAGCTCAAGTGATCCTCCTGACTCAGCCTCCCAGAGTGCTAGGATTGCAGGCATGAGCCACTGCACCTGGTCTGTAAAGCCTATTTTTCAGCATATTCTGCTTATTTGTCTCAAATGTCCCTCCCTCCCTCCCTCCTTCCCTCCCTCCCTTCCTTCCTTCCTTCCTTACTTCCTTCCCTCCCCCCTTCCCTCCCTCCCTCCTTCCTTCCTTCCTTCCTTCCTTCCTTCCTTCCTTCCTTCCTTCCTTCCTTCCTTCCTTCCCTCTTTAGTTAACCAAGATTATTTTGACTTCCAAAATTTGTTTGCACTATCACTTTTTATTTTGATAGTACTTACAAGCTATTTCTAGTTCATCGTTCAGGTTGCTTTTAAAAATGATATACTCACAAAAACTACAAAATGCTGATGAAAGAAATCCAAGGTCTAAATAAATGGAGGGGAGCGGGGCAGAGCTAGAGGGCACACAGTAGGACTCTCCAGTGATTGTCCCCCGTAGAAACATCCATTGAACAACTATCCACATGTAAAAATATCTTCCTTCCATAAGACCTAAGAAACCAGATAAGAGATATCAGTACCTTGTTGTGGCATAATAATAAGAAAAGATGCACTGAAGAGGGTAGGAAAGATATTCTTATGTTACTCACGTGACCCCTCCCCCAACCCTAGGCAGCAAGGCTTGCAGAGAGATACCGTTTGCTTGGGGCAAAGAGAGGGAAGGGAGCATAGGACTTTGCCTTATGCCCTGACGCAGTAAAACCCAGCATTGAGCAGACTCCACGGCCCATATTCTGGGTTGGTACTTGTAGACTATATCTCTTGACCTGTCCTGGTGGCAATTGGGGCCATATAGCCCCAGGCTTTAGGCTCATGTGGTAAACTTGATCTGTGACCGGGACCACCAGCAGGCTAATGTCAGCAGCCTGCAGGCCTTAGAAGTCTTGGGCTTCTAGCCTACCTTAGCATTGCACCCACATGTTGTAGCAGGCCCCAGGCTTCTAGCAGTGTTTCTGCTAGCCACAGCTACACTGGGCTTTTGCCTATGCCCCAGTGCTTTACCAGGTATATCTTCCCTGGGTTCAGGCAGGGCCCTACTGGTGCAACTGCCCCGGGTTTCTGGTTCTCTCCAGCAGTGTGCCTGCCACAGGGCTTTCCCAGCCAAAGCTAGTCTGTGACGACCAGAATAAGCGATTACTTTTTTTTTTTTTTTTTTGAGACAGAGTCTCGCTCTGTTGCCCAGGCTACAGTGAGTGCTGTGTCAGCCTAGCTCACAGCAACCTCAAACTCCTGGGCTCAAGTGATCCTTCTGCCTCAGCCTCCCAGATAGCTGGGACTACAGGCATGCGCCACCATGCCCGGCTAATTTTTTTTTTTAATATATATTTTTAGTTGTCCAATTAATTTGTTTCTATTTTTAGTAGAGACGGGGTCTCGTTCTTGCTCAGGCTGGTTTCGAACTCCTGACCTTGAGCGATCCGCCCGCCTCGGCCTCCCAGAGTGCTAGGATTACAGGCGTGAGCCACCATGCCCGGCCTGTTCACTGTATTTTTTTAGCTCCAGGATTTCTACCTGATTATTATTATTTCCATCTCTCTTAAATTTCTCATTCTGGTCACTTATTGTTTTCCTCATTTCATTGAATTGTTTCTCTGAATTTTATAAAAGTTCACTGAGCTTCCTTAAAACAGTTACATTGAATTCTTTACAAGGTAGTATACACATCTCCATTTCTTTAGGGTCATTCACTGGCACCTCATTTTGTCTTTTTGGTGATGTCATGTTGACCTGATTCTTGTGGTCAAAGTCTGTGTATGGTGGCACATGGCACCATGGTGGCACATGCGTGAAGTCCCAGCTACTCGGGAGGCTGAGGCAGGAGGATTGCTTGAGCCCAGGAGTTCGAGGTTGCTGTGAGCTAGGCAGATGCCACGGCACTCTAGCCTGGGCAACAGAGTGAGATTCTGTCTCAAAAAAAAAAAAAAAATACGGTGAACAGAGTGAAAAATGCAATAGAGAGTATCAATAGCAGAATTGATCAAGCAGAAGAATCTGTGAACTCAAAGACAGGTTTATGCAGTTAGAGGAGAAAAAAAGGAATGAAAAGGAAGATTATAGGATTTATGGGATAGCATCAAAAGAGCAAATGTTTGAGTCTAGTCGTTCAGTCGTTCATGAAGGAGAAGGAAAAAAAGGGTAGACAGCTTATTTAAAGAAATAGTAGTATATAACTTTCCAAACATGGATAAAGATGTAAATATCCAGGTTCAGGAAAGTTAAACATCTCCAATCAGACTGAATCCAAATAAGATTATATCAAGACATAATCAAACATCAAAGATCAAAGACAAAGAGAAGATCCTGAAGGCAGCAAAAGGAAAGAAGCAAATAATATATTAGACTTCCAATAAGGCTGGCAGCAGACTTCTCAGCAGAAACCTTACAGACCAGGAGAGAGATGGATATAATATATTCAAAGTGCTGAAGTAAAACGCCTGCCAACCAAGAATACCCAGCCAATCTGTCCTTCAGAGATGAAGGAGAGGGCCGGGCATGGTGGCTCATGCCTGTAATGCTAGCACTCTGGGAGGCCGAGGTGGGAGGATCGTTTGAGCTCAGGAGTTCGAGACCAGCCTGAGCAAGAGCAAGACCCCCGTCTCTACTAAAAATAGAAAAAGAAATTAACTGCCCAACGAAAAATATATAGAAAAAATTAGCCGGGCATGGTGGCGCATGCCTATAGCCCCAGCTACTCGGGAGGCTGAGGCAGGAGGAACCCTTGAGCCCAGGAGTTTGAGGTTGCTGTGAGCTAGGCTGACGCCACAGCGCTCTAGCCTGGGCAACAGAGTGAGACTCTGTCTCAAAAAAAAAAAGAAATGAAGGAGAGATAAAGACTTTCCCAGAGAAACAGGCATAAGCTGGGGAAGATCATCACCACTGGACTTTTTAAAAATAAGAAATCTTAAAGGGAGTTTTTCAAGCTCAAAGAAAAAGGATGCTAATGAATAAAGTGAAAACATCTGAAAGTATAAAACTCACTGGTAAAAGTCAAATTCAGAATACTCTAATACTCTAATGGTGGTGTATAAATTATATCTTCAGTATGAGGGTTGAAAGACAAAACTATTAAAAATAACAGCTACAATAATTTGAGGGACATACAATATACAAAGATGTAAACTTTGACATGAAAAATTCAAAATGAGGGTCGGGGCAGCAAGTAGAGTAAATAAATAGACATACAGTATTCATGGATGAGAAGACTCATGTAGTAAATATGTCTATAATCCTAAATTGATATATAAGTTTAACATAATTCCTGTAAAAGTTCCAACAAGATTTTTGTAACTGTAGACAAGATTATTCCTAAGTTTGCATGGAAAGGCAAAGTATCAAGAACAGCTAACAGTTTTGAAAAACAAATAATGTCGTAGAATCACTCTGTCCAGTTTTAAGATTTATTATGTAGTCACAGTCATCAAGACTATGGTATTGGAAGAGAGAGAGACAAAGGAGTCAAAATAAATGCACGCAAATACAGACAAGTGATCTTTGACAAAGTTATGAAAGTATTAGTCGAGGAAGGATGGTCTTTTCAACAACTGATTGTAGAACAACTGAACATCCATGGACAAAAACATAAACCTCAACCTACACCTTAGACCTTACACAGAAACTAGCTCATAACAGATCACTGATTTAAGTGTAAAACATAAAACTGTGAAACTTTTACAAGAGTCACGGGAGAAAATCTTCAGGACCTATGGCTTGGCAAGAATTTCTTAGCCATGACACTAAAAAGTATGATCCATCAAAGAAAAAATTGATAAATTAAGATTTTAAAAAGTCTGCTAAAAGGGTGAAAAGACAAGGTATAAACTGGAAAAAAACAAAACATTAGGAAGCCCTGTGTTTAACAAAGAACTCAATCTAGAATGTATAAAGAAATTCCAAAGCTTAATGCTAAAAAAACTTCAATTAATTAGTAAATGGGCTAACAACATACATATTTTGCCACAAAGAATATAGAGAGAACAAATGAAAATAAGCACATGTGGACATTTATCACTGCAGGCAGTAGTTGTCCTTTTGTGCATTTATCCTAGAGAAGAGTTAGATCCACACAAAGGTCTGTATATGAATGTCCATACCAGTTTTATTTGTAATAGCCCAAAACTATCTATGATCAATGTTCTTTAAAACGTGAATGGCTAAACTGACTGTGGTATATCCACACAATGGAATTCTATGCAGTAGGAAAAAGGAACATGCTATTGGTAACCTGTAAGAGCTTGAATGAATCTCAAGGGCATTATGCTGAGTGAAGAAAATAATCTCAAAAAGTCTTAAACTGTGATTCCTCTTACATAATGTTTTATAAATGACAATATGGTAGAGATGGGGAACAGATTAGTGGTTGCCAAGTCTTAGGGATGGTGAGAGAAATGTGTTGAGTGTGTGACTACAGGAGTAGCGCAAGGGAACTGTGTGAGAACAGGATTGTCCAGGTCTTGATCGTGGTGGTGGTTACACAAATCTATGCAAGTGATAAATTGGTGTAGAAGTAAACAAATTGTACCAATGTCAGTGCCCAGTTTTGATACTGTACTATAGTTATATAAGATATAATTATCAAAGGAAACTGGGTGAAGGATACACTGGACCTCTGTACCATTTTTTGCAATTTCCTGTGAATCTGTAGTTAATTCAAAAAGAAAAAGTTAAAGATAGACCCAAACTTTAGACCTACGCTGTCCGCTAGCCACAGCTTGCTTTAAAAATGAACATCTTAGCCTGGTGCAGTGGCTCATGCCTGTAATGCTAGTACTCTGGGAGGCCGAGGCAGGAAGATGGCTTGAGGTCAGGAGTTTGAGACTAGCCTGAGCAAGAGGGAGAACCCGTCTCTACAAAACAGAAAAATTGGCCAGGCGTGGTGGCATGCACGTGTATTCCCAGCTACTTAGGAGGGTGAGGCAGGAGGATCACTTGAGCCCAAGGACTGTGAAGTTGCAGTGAGTTACGATGTCACCACTGCACTCTATCCTGAACAAGAGTGAGACCCTGTCTCCAAAAAAAATTAAAATAAAAACGAACATCTAAATTAAATAAAGTTAATTTCAGTTCTTTTGTCACATGAGCCATGTTTGAAGTGCTCATGTAGCTGTCTTATATAGCACAGACCTGAAAGATTTCCATTACCGTAGAAAGTTCAATTAGGCAGTGTGCTTCAGACAAATCTCTCTACAATGCCAATTACCATGTGTTTGTACCTATGTGCATTTCTTAGAGAACTGTCTCAAACTTATATCAAAAGAATAATCTGTAAAATTAAATAGAAGAAATGGATTTAACATGCATTTTTTAAAAGTACCATGATTTTTGAGGCAGCATCCCGTATTTTCATATGAAAAGGAAATAGAACATTTGCTTCATGTTTGAAATTGGAATAAGGTTTTTTCCTTATCTGCAAAAGCAGTTGCTGTTTTTTCAGTAATCACAGTAGAGTATATATAGGAGATGGCCAAAATAGGGAAGATAGGTAGGTAGAGAAATCAGCATGAAGAGTATTTTGAGTATCCCAAACTTTTTGTTGTCATTTTCTGTTTTTCAGTAACCAGTTTACCCATAGTAGCTTACCATTGCAGAGGAAGCCTGGTTTAGCAGCCAGACCTTAAGCCAGAATTCTATTTCTGGCTCAGAGTGACCTTGAGGAAGTAACACATTTACTCTTCTCATTCTCACAGCCAATAAGCAAATTAAGATAAAAGCAACAATCGCAAGCTGTGTTATTCTATGATAAAATGATCTCACTATTCCTGGTTATGTGCAAAACAATTTGCTTACAAGTAGATTATTATAAATACAGTTTTGAAGCATTTAGTTATGAAAAGAGTCACATGAAATAGAAAAGAGGAAGCTTACCAGGCATAAAAACTTTTAGGTTTTAAGTTTGGGCGTTGGGAAGACACAAAAATACAAAGACATAGGATAAGAGTTTTTATTCATCTTATGCTAATCTGCCAAAACTTCAGGAGGATAAGCAGATATTCTGCACTTTAGATGTTGATTGTTGGAGTTAAGTAGCCTAGGATTTGCATCCCGGCTCTGCCGTTTAGTCTCTGGAAAGTTAACTTTCTCCGTTATGGATGATGTATAGATGGTCTCAGTTTCACCACCTGGTATCATTTTTTTCTGTTAGGGTTGTTATTAACAGGGTTCTTAGCAAGTTAAGTATACAGCTGTACTTACTGATGATGATTTTCGTTTTGTTGAGGCATGAGGTATAATGATGGCGATGTTAAGAACAGATAAACAGTTCAGCTTACTCTCATTTTATGAAGCTTTATTTTTAACCACAATATTTTAGGGGGAGGGTACTAAATTTTCACTTTATAACAAATTGGTTAAAATTGTGGTTTCTAAAGCCATTCTGAAATTTAAACGTGTGTATGACTAAATTGGTCAAAATCACTTGATGTAAAGCCAAGAGGGATAAATCTGTTCTTATAAAATCTGGCAGGCCAAGATAAAAGCAGTGAGCTCAGAAAGATAACACCCATTGATGAGAGAGATTTTTATTTCTGTGTAATCCCTGCTACAGTCTTCTACAGCTAGATCCACATAATATCTGAATGAACAGTGAAAATAGGTGATTGTAAAGCTATGTAAAAATCTATAGTGTACAATGTCAAATCATCAGAAAACATTCCGCATAACTTTTCTTTGCCTTCTGAACCGCTAAAACATTGAAGAAGAGGTCAAGAACAAGGACCAACATGGTTATGAGGATCTCTCTGGCCCTAGTGCACAGTTCCAGTTTTAGCCCATAGCTCATTGGCATATGGTCAATTTGTAGTTTCCTGCCATACTACTTTGAACTAGAGAGAGGGAACCAAAAATGCTGACATCCTCATTCGACTTTGTCACTCATGCCTGCATGTAAACACCAGCACGTCTTGTATAAAACCTACCCTGACTGCAGAGGATACCCCCAGCCCTCAGCTGACCTGGATGAGGGTGGCTTGAATTGGTGAAGTTTGGAGAACATTAGCCCTTGGGCGGGCACCACCATACTGTATGAACACGCCACGTCTCATTACGACACTTTCACTTCATAGACATCAGCTTTTAAAACCTATAAAAATAACATTCATTGAGAGCAAGTCAATTGCTGCAGATGGGTTATTAGCTCTCAAAATCCCCACCCCATGATGGATGATAGCACGTGTATGAAAGGGCTAATTATTTATAACACCTTGGAAATTGCACTGCATAAACTCTATCAGAAGTTCTGAAGTGTATATATCTTCATAACATCAATGTACCTATGTCTGGCCTACCTTAATACTGCTGGCCTCAGTTTTCATATACATACAATGGGAGAATTTCTACATTTCTAAGACTTTATGATTTTAGTGTGTATTTCTCCAACTAATTTCCTCCAGGCTTCCGTTTGTTGGCTTAAACAAATGCTGCATTAATTGTTTATTTTACTAGACCAGTCAGAATTTCCTCAAATACTTTCAAAGTACTTTATGGCAGTATAGTTTTCAGTTTGTTTGTTCAGAAACACAGTAATTTGAAGAAATGATATTACAAAGTTGAACTGAGTCTTTGTATTAATAGTTTGATTCTGACTACGAGGTCTACGTATCACATGAAAAGAGAAATTAGAGTTTGGGTTAGTATATAAATGTTGAATCTACATGGTGATAAGTCTTCAGGTGTTTTGAGAAGTCTATGATGTCGTATTAACAAAATACTTATTTTAAGCTGGGCACGGTGGCTCACGCCTGTAATCCTAGCACTCTGGGAGGCTGAGGCGGGTAGATTTCATGAGCTTGAGTTCAAGACCAGCCTGACCAAGGGTGAGACCCGGTCTCTACTAAAAGTAGAAACAAAAAAAATTAGCTGGACGTGGTGGCTCGCTCCTGTAGTCCCAGAGACTCAGGAGGCTGAGGTAGGAGGATGGCTTGAGCCCAGGAGTTTGAGGTTGCTGGGAGCTAGGCTGATGCCATGGCACTCTAGCCTAGGCAACAGAGTGAGACTCTGTCTCAAAAAAAAAAACAAAAACAAAATACTTATTTTAATCAGTAATTTTCTCTTACAAGCTTTACAAGGGAGAGAAATTTTCTTATCAGTGCCTTCCCCTTTTAAAACCCTGATATGTTTTTATAAAGAAGTTACTTGGGATTGCTAGATAAACTACATACCTATTCCTGGGAAGGAAATGATGGAAAGCACTTGTCCTTTTGGGGATGCAGAGAGCTTATAAACAGTCTCACTATTCAACACTGCTTTTGACTTTCTAATGGCCATGAAAAAACAATCTTAAGATTCTTTAAGACCTCTTTTTAAAGGATAGTTTGTTATAAACCTAAAGACCATAACTATAATAAAATCACATGCAGTTGGTAACATCCTTCCTTATCCGCCCCCAGTATTCTCGAGCTTTTTTGCTAGATTTTGAAACACCTTCATGGATTTTGAAATGCATTCCTTGCGTAGTTCTCTGCATCACTGCTAGAAGAAGAGTTGTGAAACATAACTCTTCACTTCCCATTTAGTAGTTCTGTATCATGTCGAACACTAGATGTATGTGTGTCTGGTGTATAGACACAGAATGCCTACAGATTTTACCAACAAATCATGGATCCAAATCTTACCTCCAGAAGTAGGAAATAAGTTAATCAGAAGGAAAAAAAAGTCACTGCTGGATATCGTGAAAGGAATCTTTTATGGGGGGCTGTGAGTATTGTTTTGGGATTGCCGTTTCTATAATGTATCAGTTTAAAACATTTGGATTTTTTGTGTACAAAGTATAAAAGTAGATGAAGTCACTGGTATTTGTATCTTTGTTTACAATGAAAGGATAATAATTTTTACCATTATTGAAAAATGTGGATTTTGTTTAGAATAGTTTCATGCTGTGGTTTTAGCACAAAGGTGTGTGTTTTCTTATTTTCCTGGTCCAGGAACAATTGCTTGGGGTGATGGCTTTTCTCTCTGTGGGTTCATAGCAGAGCAGTGTTTCCCGAGCAGTGGAAGTGAGCTATGTTTTAAGTGCAATCACTGTTGACCCTTCTCATCTCAGTCTTTTTTTTATTATAACCTCCTTCCTCCTATTTCCAATTTTAATTTGTTGTCCTTCTATTTCTAACAGGAGAGTTATGCTTTAGCTAGTTTTTTAGAACTTATTTGTGCACTTAACATTCTCTTGGTCGTCAGTTATTTAGGGATAAAATTCCCTCTACGTCTACATTAGCAGCAAGAAACATTGGTAATTCACAAGCTTAAGGATTTCTTGAAATAACCTATTAACTGATTTATCAGGAGCTGAAATATAATTGACTTGACTAGATCCTTCTCTCCTTGCAGCTTAAGTGATCTTTTAGTTTTTTATATTTACCAGAAGCCCATTTTAGGTGAATGTCTTTGTTCAGAAAAATATTTAAAAATTTTAAACAGATATTTTTGTTGGGTAGGAAGAAGAAGAAAAAATAAACATTCAGGTATAACTTACTGATAACATTTCGAAGAGCTTTTCCTCTTTGTATCTATTGTTTTGCAAAGGTGAGGCTATATGGTACATGGATTTTGTGTTGTGTGTCTCTGTCTGCCCCTGCCAGTTAACATTCAGTCATTTCATGTTACTAAAAATTCTTAAGAAACATCCATTGCAGTCACTGTATGATATTCTGTTACAGGGTAGTACCTTAATTTAGTTAACATGTCTACCATTGTTAGATATTAAAATTTTTGAGATTTTGGCTTATAAATTACTGAGAAGAATGCCATTTTTTTTTCTTTTGTTTTAAGAATGCCAGTTTTTTCGACAGGCGCGGTGGCTCACTCCTGTGATCCTAGCACTCTGGGAGGCCGAGGCCAGTGGATCGCTCAAGGCCAGGAGTTCAAAACCAGCCTAAGCAAGAGCGAGACCCCGTCTCTACTAAAAACAGAAAGAAATTAATTGGCCAACTAAAAATTTACATAGAAAAATTAGCCAGGCATGGTGGCGCATGCCTGTAGTCCCAGGTACTCGGGAGGCTGAGGCAGGAGGATTGCTTGAGCCCAGGAGTTTGAGGTTGCTGTGAGCTAGGCTGACTCCACGGCACTCTAGCCAGGGCAACATAAGAGAGACTATGTATCTAAATAAAACAAAAAACAAAAAACAAAAAAAGAATGCCAGTTTTTAAGACTAACTTGCAAGATGCCTAGGGGGAAAATCCCATTGTACTTGTATTCTTGATTTTAGATAATAGCAGCTTGACTATATATATGTGTAAATATATACATACACACACACATATATATTTATATATATATTTTGGAGAAAGGGTGTCACTCTATCACCCAGGCTAGTGTGCAGTGGCACTATCATAGCTCACTTGCAACCTCAAACTCCTGGGCTCTAGTGATCCTCCTGCTTCAACCTCCTGAGTAACTGGGATTTACAGGCATGTGACACCACACCCAGCTAATTTTCTTATTTTTTTGTAGACATGGGGTCTCACTATGTTGCCCAGGCTGGTTTCAAACTCCTGTCCTCAAGCAATCCTCCTGCCTTAGCCTCCCAAAGTGCTGGAATTATAGGCATGAGCCACTGTGCCTGGCCTTGACCTTGTAATTTTTAAGGATAAACATTAAATTAGGATTTTAAACAAATGGGTTGCACTTATCTTTGTGTAAACTGATGGATCCCAATTTTTTTTTTTAACTTTTACTTCTGTGTGGCCGATAACCTATGTGCTAGCCGTTTTTAAAATATGGATTCCCTTTCAATATGGATTCCACTTTGGAAACAGAAAAAGTGAAGGAGCTATAGAACTTATTGAAGTAGCTGGACAATTGGGGAAAATTTTAAAAAACTTCAACTAAGGCAGATTCTCTATGCCCCAAGCCTCATGTAAATAGAAAACTAGATCCATAATATACGAGATATATCAAGCATGGGTTGTGAAAATACTGGTGCCTGGAAAAACACAGATTCCCAAGGCTTTGGTCAAAGTTTTTCTTTGTTTTACTAGGTTAAAAATGAACTGAGAGTCTCCCAATAATTCAGGCATGGAAGAAAAAAAAAGCCTTTTGTTCTTTATTCCCATTGTAAAGAGGCTCTGTGTCACAGACTTGCACCAGGATGGTGTACTGACCTTTCTTGTGGAATGAATAGAACTGAGTTTAAAGTACTTTGAGTTACTTATAAATTAAGTGTGCCTTCTATCTTTAATTTCATAAAGATAATAATAGAATAGAAATAGCTAGGATAGTTTGATTGCACAATCAAAATATGAAAGTTTGAGGCCTTATATTTAATTGTAGATCAGAAAGTTTGAGTAGGTTTTTTGTTTTTTTAATTTGACTTTAAGATCTCAGGGGATTTATTTTTTGTTTGCGTCTGTCTTCCCCTTGCTAGTTTATATAGTAATAGAAGGTAATAACCATGGTTTTCCATACAAATAAGTAAAATTTTATTGAATATATGCTACAATTAAGAGTCATTTCTCTTCATTTTTATTGTGATTTAAAAATATATAGTCTGCTATCAAATCCCAGATATATATGTATAATATTAAAAAGATATAAAAGTGGGATTTATTATAGAACCTCTGTTTTATTTTCTAATGACAAGTAATGAGTATATTTATTTGGAAGACTAAAAAGTAGACTCAGGTTGTGCACAGGGGCTCACATCTATAAGCCAGCACTTTCGGAGGCTGAGGCAGGGAGAATCACTTGAGGCCAGGAATTTGAGACCAGCTTGGGCAATATAATGAGACTCCATCTGCACAAAAAATTAAGCTGGGTATGGTGGTGTGTGCCTGTAGTCCTAGCTACTGGGGAGGCTTAGGCAAGAGGATCGCTTGAGCCCAGGAATTCAAGACTGCAATGAGCTGTGATTGTGTCTCAAAAAACAAACAAACAAACAAAAAAAGTAGACTCAGAATTAGGCTGAAAACCACAGTAGTACTTGGTGTTTTTTTTTTTTTGTATTTGCCGTGTTTTCTTTCTTTTGCATTTCATCCATCTCAGCCTGTTATAGCTTTTCTTCAGAATGTGCCTACAGTGCACATAAGCATTCTAAGGTTCAACTTTGTAACTAAACCAGTTGAACTCTTGTCCAGCAGTTTGTATACTTCTTGGCATCTCATCTCTCCTGCCCCTTTGTTTAATCTTTCCAAGTCATTTGATCCTGGCATTAGAGCTGACAGCTGCATTTACATATGGAGCTCTTAGAGTAGCTGAATAATAAAATGTCATGACTTGATTCTTGTATAGTTTTCACTGATAACTAAGTTTTCAACTCTCTCTTTTTTTTTTTTTTTTTGAGACAGAGTCTCACTCTGTTGCCCGGGCTAGAGTGAGTGCCGTGGCGTCAGCCTAGCTCACAGCAACCTCAAACTCCTGGGCTCAAACAATCCTTCTGCCTCAGCCTCCCAAGTGGCTGGGACTACAGGCATGTGCCACCATGCCTGGCTAATTTTTTCTATATATTTTTAGTTGGCCAATTAATTTCTTTCTATTTATAGTAGAGACGGGGTCTCGCTCTTGCTCAGGCTG
>CAUYRT010040010.1:0-21580 GCA_963574885.1 Lepilemur ruficaudatus
CAGAAGAGAGTTGTACAAAACCCCATATAAACAAGATTCCTTTTAAAACTCTCTAGATAAAGGGTGAGTTATTCCACTTTTCTTCTATATTGGCACCAGGGACCGGTTTCATGGAAGACAATTTTTCCGTGGACGCAGGGATTGGGAAGGAGGCAGACCTCAGGCAGTGATGCGAGCTGTAAGCCGTAGCGAGCAGCTGTAAATACAGACGAGTTTGGTGGCTGGCCCACCACTAACCTCCTGCTGTGAGGCCCAGTTCCTAAGTTTCATGGAAGACAATTTTTCCAGGGGTGGGGGTGAACGTGGGTGTGGGTGCAGAGCTCAGGCAGTGATGCACGGCCGGTTTCTAATAAGCTGTGGATTGGTGGGGATTGGGGACCACAGTGCTAAAGGACAAAGGATGATAAATTGATTTGAGGCTCCTTCTCTGCTTGAGTGCCTGTCCTACCACAGTATTTCCCAACAGTGGTAATTCTCCATTTTTTACATGTTATTCCATTAATGTCTATACCCCCAACCAACCCAAAATACTCTAAGAGTAGAGAGACCTTGTTTTTGTTTATCCCCAGTATAAAGCATGGTGACATTTAATAGATGCCCCATAAATGTTTGCCGAATGAATTAATGAATAAATAAAAACAAACATATAACTTTGTCATCTTTAACAACCAGAAAGAAATGTTTAAGGCTGACAATTACACATACCAAATAACGTGGATTTTAGTTGACAATTGGTGAAATGTGCCAGAAATAAAAAATGAGAAACTTTAATACCAAGAGATATGATTAAGAACCAGTATAGTGTGCTTGCTTGTCAGTCAAGTAATGGGCAAAGGTAGTCAAGAAAGCACACTTCTTTTGTATTTGAAGGCAGAACTATTTTCTGATTGATCATACTTTTAGTATTACTAAAAGAGTATTCATGTTTTTAAAAATGAAAGAAAATAAGAGAAAATAACTAAACTTTTACTCTGTTAAGTAAAACAAAAGCAATACTGAACAAACAAAATCCTTGACAGCATCTCTACAGAGGTACCCATTTGTCCCATAGACATCAATTATTCCCAAGCAAAAAAGCTTTTTAAAAATTATCCATATTTAGAAATTGGAAGAAAACATATAAAATGTTCATTTCTTTCTTTCTTTCTTTCTTTCTTTTTTTTTTTTTTTTTTTTTGGAGAAATTGAAATACCTGGCTACCTGAGCCATCTGCATGGCAACCATCTACCCAAACAGAGTAGCTGCTACCCCTTTTTAACAGAGAGTCATATGCTCTATAGTTTCCCTAAAGTTTCCTCCACTTCTCACTATCTTGTTCAAACCAAGGCGAAATTTCAGTTGTAATATTGCAAACTCAAACTAATAATCATGAAATCTCAAAATTCTTATACCTGATCTAATTCATTCATTTATCTGCAAATCTTTATACGCATTTAAATATATGTAAAAAGAAAACTATGTATGTGAATCAGACGTATTCTGACCAGTCCACATGAGATTTAACATAGGGAATGTGAGGAAAAGTTTCAGATTGAGACCTTATGCACACCTCTTCTTCAAGGAGCGGAACACATGCAGATTGAGCCAGCTACGCAATTGACCTCTTCTAGCTGTAAAAGCCCATTTGTACACCAAGCTCATGGAAACTGCATGTTTTTATAGGGAGAGGATTGAAAGGCATGAAGAAGTAATTCAGGCTATTTAAAGGATCAGAATTTTAGGACCAGAAGGAACTTCAGGGAGATTATAGTCCAACTATCTTTCCTGTCTCTTTTGCTTTTTCCTTTTTCCTTCTGTTTTCTCTTTGTTCTTTTTCATTGCAGAAAGGGTGAATGAAGTATTCAAAGCTATGAGTAAAAGAATGTATTTGAAATGTTCAAAGAAAGACTAGAGGAGCTCTGCTAGTGACTGTGAAGTGTCCCGATCAGGAGGAAATAGGTGTGCTTCAACATGTATTAGGAAAGAAAAATGTTTTAAAATCAGTGATCAGGGTCACCATCTCTGGAAGCTAAGAAAATAAAAGAAATTTAAGCCCAAAGAAAGTAGAATCAAAGAAATCATAAATTTGAGCAGAATATAACAAAACTACACTTGTACTTCTTAAATTTATACAAATAAAGATATCTGGGGAGAAAAAATTGAAATAGATTATAAATGTATAGTACCCAAAAAAGGCAAAGTTTGTTTTTTGAAGGTGATAAACCCCTAGAAAGATTTAATAAGATAAACAGAAATAAAAGATACATTACTATATCAGAAAGCAAAATTGAGACAGCAATTGAGATACTACAGATATTAAAAAGTTAATAATAGAATATTATTTTTAAATATCATGTCAATAAGTTTGAGAACTAAGGTAAGCTATAGTCTCTGACCTCCAGGAGCTTATAATCTAGATATATATGAAATTATCAATGACAGAACAGAGTAATATAACAAGACATGTAGAACATATACCAGTTTTACCTAATAAGTATCTTGGAAGCCATCAGGGAGACAGTTTTGAAATGATGAATAATATTTTATTACAGGAAAAGCTTATCTCTTATATGAAAACAAGCAAATACAAATTAAGCCTGTCATTACCTGGTGATAGTCCTGAATAATATCTGCTTTATAAGCTTCTGTTCCAGAAACTGTGATTAGTAATCAAGCACAAGAGAATGTGAACAGTGAAGACATATTATACACCACCAAGATTATAAAAATTTATTTGCCAAAATGAAAATATGAGGTTTACTATTATGCTTATTATAAACATTCACAATGATTTTCATTTAATGAACTATTTTCCCTTTTTCATTCAGGACCTAGCTTGATGGACTTTGATTGGTGCATAATTTGGGTTCATATTACTTCTGGAGGAAGAACAATGTTGTATGACTCAACCAGGACAGAGTAACAGATGGGTATCAGTGGTATAGAAAGCTATTTGCCAAAGTCATAAATTTTATATTAGCAAGATCTGGAAGGCAGATTAGTGAGTCATTTCTCTGTTGTTTTAGAGCTTTCAGATGCTGGTTGGAAATGATTTTGCCTGAATTGTCCCAGTGAAAATTAAACTTTACCAAGGCATTCTTTTCATTTTTAAATTAAAATGCATCCAACACATTTTACTAAGCATCTATTGAAACCAAATCCTCTGTGATGAATGTCAAACAGAGAACACCGCTTACTCTCTAGGACCCAGGATTTAAAGAGAACCTTTCTTAACCATGTTTCCTTATTCATAAAATAAAGTTTTTTCCATCTCTAACCTCTTTTTCAACAAATATTTATATTACTAGCAAGGAAAAAAGAATCATACAAATTAATTTTTAATCAGATATGTAGGACAATATACTTACCAAAGAGACAAAGATCATTTTTTCACTAAAGAGAAATATGGAGCCAGGCACTGTGGCTCATGCCTGTAATTCTAGTACTCTGGGAGGCTGAGGCAGGAGGATCACTTGAGGTCAAGAGTTTGAGACCAGCCTAAGCAACAGTGAGATCCCCTCTCCACTAAAAATAGAAAAAATTAGTTAGGCAACTAAAATTAGAAACAAAAAGCTAGAAACAAAAAGGTGGCAAGTGCCTGTAGTCCCAGCTAATTGGGAGGCTGAGGCAGGAGGATCGCTTGAGCCCAGAAGTTTGAGGTTGCTGTGAGCTAAGCTGATGCCACAGCACTCTAGCCTGGGCAACAGAGTGAGACTCTGTCTCAAAAAAAAAAAAAAAAACATGAATTGACATTCAGACTCCAGGCAACTCAGAGAGACAAAAAAGACAAAAGTGAGCTTGAGTGTGAAAAGGATGAAAGAAAAATTGGCTTAATTCTATAGAGGATCCATGTTGGAGATTAGTGAGAACTTTGGTTAAATAAAATAGTCAATTAAGAAAAGACTTTAAATATATGGCTGTGAAATTAGGCATAAAACCAATAGACGATGAATTCTTAGGCAAGGGTGTGGCATCAAGAAAGTTGTGTTTGAAGAAAACAAGAATAGCACTGCCAACAAATAGTTGGGCAAGGATACATGAATAAACTATGAGCTTTTCTTGTTAGGCTTGGAAGAGTAAGTTCTTAGACTGTGTAGGGACAGTGAAGACTTAAAATAATTGTCATCAGAGAAAATATGTAGAGTATAATGGCATATTGTACATACCAAGGGAAGAGGCAAAAACAAGAAAGGTGTGTTTTATAAATGGAACTAAGAAAAGGATCAAACGAGGACTATTTTGCTAAATTTAAAGTGGCTGCAGATTGTCCTTGTGGAGATGTCTTGTAAGTCAAATTAGAAACTGATAGGACATAAAGGTTAAGATCACAGATTTAAAAGGCAAATAAGAATATACTGACAGTTCAATTCTCTAGTCCGTGCTGTTCTATAATAGATGCTTGTCCTTGGGCAATTTTTACTGTAAGCATAACTTTGGATTCCAATAAAAGCTGCAGATAATTCCCGGTGAGGTGTTAGTGTAAGAGTGACAGAGGAGAACAAGAGCGTGAACTGGTGAAAGGGGCTGGTGTAGAGCAAGCAGAGTATGGGAACAATGACCAAGATTTAAGAAGGTTCAGGAAATGAAAAGAGTACAAAAAGCCAACACATAATACGGATGAGAGGAGCACTGAATTTGGGAGTACATATATGAATATAGGGACGCAAAAGGAAGAAAAACAATCTAGAAGGAAGATATGAGACTGATAATGGTATTGAGAGGTTGAGGAAGATAAAATGATACAATCAAAATGGCTTAAGTATACCCATCCCCTCCTCCCCACTCCCATCTGCCCAACACCCAATGAATGTTATTCCTATATATGCACTTAAGTGTTGATCAGTTAAAACCAGTTTGATGGTGAGAACATGTGGTGCTTGTTTTTGCATTCTGGGGATACTTCACTTAGTAGAATGGGTTTCAGCTCCATCCAGGAAAATACAAGAGGTGCTATATCACCATTGTTTTTTGTGGCTGAGTAGAACTCCATGGTATACACATACCATATTTTATTAATCCACTCATGTGTTGATGGGCACTTGGGTTGTTTCCACATCTTTGCAATTGTGAATTGTGCTGCTATAAACATTCGAATGTAGATGTCTTTTTTCTAGAATATCTTTTGTTCCTTTGAGTAGATGCCCAGTAATGGGGTTGCTGGATCAAATGGTAGATCTACGTGTATGGTATGTTGATGTAAGTGAAATGAAGTTCGTTGGAGACAGATGTGACCATGAGAATGTACATCCAACTAGGAAACTATGGAAATTTTGAGAAGGACTTTGCATATACCCAGGTAGCAGAATTAAGGGTTCAAAGATGTCAAGGAGCAGAGAGGTCTTTATTAATATTTAATACACTTATAGAAGCCACAGGTTTCATGAACAATCTGTAATCTGTAGGGTCCAAGCAAAAGGTAGCTTTATTCTTTTGCATATCTTCCTACGTGGATCTGTTCCCCATCTATCTTTTGTATAAATTTCAAGGTTTTTATGGCTTTTCAAGTAATTCTCAAGTAATGAAATATCTGATCCAGTTTTATGTCAAATCTTTATACTCTCATCTAGTAGAAAATGTCTCCATTTACCCAACTTGGACTTGCCTTAGGCCTGTAGTGAGAAAAGATTATGGTGGGTTTCTCCTGAAAACAGGCCTGATTGGGCAATGGCCTTTTCGAGAAAGACAGTCTGTAGCTGGCTTGCTTTCACGGAGTCTGCATACCACCCACTGCCCCGTGTCCATGGGGATACAGCTGGCTACAAGCTACAGCCTCACATATTTAGACTTTTGCAAACATGAATCAGGTACCAGTCCCTATGTCCCACAAAACTCACGAATACTTGTTTTCTTAGGTTGGATTCCTTAAAATAAAGGTAGAGGTGGAGATTTGAGAATATTTAACTTATTGAAGGTGTCCCTTGGGAAAAAGAGAGTGAGAGGAACAGGAGAGTGTGAGAAAGGACATGATTTTAGAGTCAGTTTGGAGTCAGTTTCAGCTGATGCCATGAGGGTCTCTGGAGCATGAATCACACCACAGAATGGATCACAGTGTAAAGCAAGGGAGCTCACATTTTGTATCAGTCACCATTGGCTGCAGGCTGCCTCTAGGGTAGGGAAATGCACCAGAGAGAGAGAGAACAGGTAAAGCAGTAGTTCAGGGGTGAGTGCACAAGTCCGGGAAGGAGATTTGGGCAGGATGCTAACAGCATCTACTGCACCTATCAAACGTCTGCTAAGTTGCTCGCGCTGGACTTGCGGCGGTGAGGAAGCACTCTCATCTTCTCCCTGTGGAGAGGGCTGGAGAACAGACAGAACAGACAGTGCAGTAACTACTCTCCAAACACATTCTTACTTTTGCCCTCTTGAATATTCTACTAAACCTCTTGTTTCTCTTGGCTTAGCCTTGAGATGTTCAATGAGTCAATACTGGTAAAACTCATTTCACTTCCTCTAGGCATGACTTACTTTGCTATTTTAGCACCTTGCAATGGGACCTGGGATATTTGGAGCCTATTATGTTGTTCTTGGTTTTCGCTGAAACCCTAACAAATAGATAAACTTATGTTTATCCTCCCCTTAGCACTCCCATTTCTTAAAAATAAGAAATAGGAAAATCTGCTTCTTTTGCCATTAGGGTGCCAAAAGGAGGATTAGAGAATTGTCTCCAGTTCATTAAATTCTGCGTTTTTCCAGGCGACTGCTTCTGTTACATAAACCAAAGAGCCCTTGCCTTTCAATGTTTACATCTGCATCCTTTTTGTATTTGTGGAGTTATGTACTGCAGTTCATTTTGCTTGGGATCGACCCAAGTCATTCTGTAACAATTAAGGATTTTCTTCTGAAAGCCTTGTCATTTCTTTGTACTTTCTGTGACAACTGAGGTGAATCTTCTGCTTTTCTCAGAGGGAAGTTACCACAATATTGTGACTCGAGCACAGGCACAGGCACAATCAGTGCCCAATTATCAACAAAGGGCACTGCAGATTTTCTCCTCATCCTACCTGTCTTCTCTGAGCAATCTCTCTGACCATAATAGTATAAGAAATCCTGCTCAAAAGTTTCTTCACTGTTGTTGATAGAAACAGCAAGGGACACTTGTGTTCCACACAGCTTAGCAGCCTGCAGGAATCTACGTGCTAGAATGCAATAAGTAATAATTCTGACTGTGCTTGCTACAGAATAGAGGTGCAGTGGCCTTTTGTGACAGAGAATGCCATTTGAAGCAATTTCTACTTTAAAGGCAGCTATTGAAGAATAATTTGCTGATGCATTTTTAATAACTTTAATCTATTTCCACTTTTTTAGGTGTTCACAGTTGGCAGCCAATAGGTAATGTATTACAGAACATTCTCAGTTTGTGGAACATGTATAATGATTTTCGATGAAAATATGACAAGCAGGAAGATTGTCTGAACACTGAATTCATTCATAGCTGAGACCTCTCCAGAAAAATGAAACATAATTTTTCAAACATGTGGATAAGGAAAAATATACTCAAAGAATCATTACTACATTCTAGAGTTTTCAAATCTATACATCTTATTGCATTTGCCAATAAAATAATATTTTCTTGAAAATTATTAACTTGTATATTCTCATTATAGATATTCGTTAATTTTTAAATGAATGGAGGACACAAACAATCTGAAATTGAAATCCCTGTGTAATTGCATAAATATGAATTCCAGTTTGAAGAAAAATTGCTGCTCCAAAAAGCTTTCTACTTGAAAAGTTGGCTAAAAGGAAAATGTTGTTTTCCTTATTTTCCTTGTATTCTATAAGACAAGCTAGGAGGCATTTAGAAGACTGCTGCTTTATTTAAGAATATAAAGGAAATTTATAGAAGGAGGGTATTGGCAATGTAGTATCATTTAATAAAGGAGTACACTAAGGGAAATGAGAGAGAGCAACAAAGTTCTGTTTTTAGTGAGAAAATTTTCTATGGTTACTTAATGTCCTCTAGTTAGTAGTAAAAAGATAAACACATCATCCTTTTGTCTTTAATGGCTAAGAATATATCATTGATAGAAGAATTGAAAGATATATGAAGTAAGGAGGGTTTCCAATTAAAATTTTATTATGATAAATGAATTATGTCACACGAGTTAAAAACTAAATTTTGCCAAAATTAAGACCTAATTGTTAGACTTTTTAGAGCCCTGGAAGAATGTTGAGAATATGCTTAAAATCTTTGAATTACCTTTGAGACTGAGCCTGAAAACAGAGACATCACAGAGTGCTATGGGCTGATAGAAGTGAAGATATTCATGTAATCTTTCTAACTTTATTTGGTTTTCAATTGACAAGATAAAATCCAATATTTTTCAATACTGGAGCTCAGTTAACTGGACCAGCAAGGGACAAGGAGTGATAAGGAAAGAATTTAGAATGTTTGGATTACCAGCTTGTATTTGTTGTGTTTTCTGGAGGAGGATGCTCACTAGCTGGTAGAAATGACTGATGATTCCTGATACCCAGCCATGTGCGAGGGACTGTGAGCACCTATAGGTGGGGGAGTAAAGTAGAAGAGAACAGTGTGCCAACAGGCTGCAAATAAGACTTGCTAGAAATTTCATCTTGATCAGAAGTCCAAGGACTAAAAGTTAAAACAAAAATGTCACTTACTCTCTCGCAATTTACAGGGGACATTTTCATAGTGAGCTGCAAAAGAGAATGGACCAACCTAAAATCTAAGACTATTCAAAGTACTAATCTAATCACTCACAGAGTCAACTACATTTGTCTTCCTACTTGAGCCTAGAATGAATTACTTTGTTCTAAAAATAACTGATTTTTTGTTAGAGTGAAAGGGAAAGAGCTTGAGCAAACTATTAGACAAAATGAGGGCTTCGGGGAAGATAAAAAGAAAGGTGGTCATGCCAACAACAATAAAAAGAATTGCTCTTCAGAAGAAGAAAATTAGAACCGGTAAGAAAATGTGATATGTGACAAAGAGAAGGAACTATACATTCCTGGAGATTTAAATAACACAAGGGGCCTCTTTCATGACCTCAGTAGGTCAATCTTGACCTTCTAAGGAAGTACCCACAAAGCAAAAATACATACATTATACACACACACACACACACACACACACATACATATATTCACAGGATGAATTCTGGGTCTAGTCTTTGGAGTTAAGTATGTGTGGTGATGGTCTGTGACTGCCTGTTGGACACATGTTTTGTACCCAGGGATACTCATAGGTTATAACAAGAGATGCAGAGTTTTTCTAGAGTAGCACTGTCCAATAGAGATTTAATATGAGGCACATATTTAGTTCTGAGTTTTCTAACAGCCACATTAAAAAGAAAAAGATAAAATTAATTTTAATAATACATTTTATTTAACAAATCCAAAAGAATATCAGTTCAATATGTATACAATATAAAAATTATTAAAGATATATTTTTAAATTCTATTTTGAAACCTGGTATGTCTTTTAAACTTACAACACATCTGAATTAGGACTAGCCACTTTTCAAGTGCTCAAGAATCACACGTAGCCAATGACTACAACATTGGAAAGTTCACTCCTAGTGTACGAATCCAAAATATGGCAGTAAGCCAAACAAGGCTCATGATACTGGATAATGACTTCCTAATTCTTAGCTTTCCACCCCGTTCTTTCTCCTCAACAACGTAACTCAAGCAAATATTTTCATATCTGTATATATTCGTTTCCCCTCTGCTATCTCTTCTCTCTTGGGTCAATAAACCAGGTTTCCTCAGAGTAACATATGTCCATTCTTTCTATTTTCTCACACCTCACTCACCTTTCAAACCACACTGGGAGCAATACAAAAGCCCAGGGTCTTTATCTATACAGAACACAATGGAAGAGACTCTCTCCAGTGATACTTTCTCAAGCCATTAAAATTATCCTCTGTTTCCAGTAACTCAGTAGAACCTGCTTTCAGCACAGTAACACCTTGCCTGTTCATCGCACGATGCATAGCATGGCTCAGTCCTTCTTTGCTCTGATCACTCGGCAGCGTTAGACACTGTCTGGGTTCCCCTGACATCAACACAGCCTGGTTTTGATCTTCCCTCTCACGTTCATTATTCTTGGTCTGTTCTCAGGCTTACAGTTTTGGGCCCATCCTTCCCCTGCTGGTAGTTCTTGGGGTCTGTACTCATTGTACTCATCCCTCTCCTTTCTCACATTAAAAATTTTCATGAGCTCCTACTCATCCTCATGTCATCAGCCAGGAGCTTTCTTCCAAATCCATATTTTTTTTACCCCAGATTTCAACTTCTGGACAACAAATCATATTTCCAGATTCTTAATTTACATATCTGCTTAGATATACCTCAGGGATTTCAAACTCAATGTGTCTAAAACATAAGCTATCTTCCATTCAGGAATATGTTTGGATTCCCTGTCTAATCCAGAGCATGCCCATCTACTCAGTCACTAGACTCAGTCACTTGTCACTACTATTTATTTATTCAAGTTCCCTGAACTCCACAGTTATTGAGTCACTGTACCCATTATTTTACTGACTGAATTATTTCTTGAACTAGTGCCTGCCTTTTCAGTTCCCTTGTCCCTACTTTATTTAGATAATTGCCATAGATACACAATGGAAGAAGTAGTAACTTCGCTGAATTTTGCTTCTTAATATCATGCATGTGAAAAGAGGCAAGATTACACATAATGAACACTCAGTCCTTTAAAGACTCTCTAATCTTCACAATAAATACAAATACCATAGCATGGCCCAAAAAGCTGTTCATGATATGGTCCCTAGTCTCGTAACTTTCACTTTAAAATCTGTTCTTTGGTAATAAAGGCCAACTTATTTTTCTCTAGAAGCACTCATATGCCTCTAATTGTTTTTCTGCCTCTATCTTGCACATTTTAACCACAGTCATTCCCATCTGACTGATATCCTATCCTGTCCTAATAAGTTTTCTCTATCCCCAAACTTTGTTGAGATGTGAACTTCTACAAAATTCTTTCTTTTGATACCATTCACCATCCCAATCTGTACATATTTAATCACAGCACTTAGTTAATAGAATTAAAATTACATGTTCAATTATTCATCTCAGAAGCCTTACCTGAATGGTTATGAAGCTCCTCAAATATAATAGAAGAATGAACATAAAAATTAATTAATTAATAATGAATGAATGACTTTAGGTGAATATTCTATGCATTACACTGAAGAATTTAGAAATACAATAAAAACTCATGGGATTAAAAGAAAAGAAGGCATGAGATGGAGACAGATGGTTACACTGATGACATGAAAAGACAGGATTTTGATTTCTAAACTAAGGCGTATTATAATACACTATGGACTGACTCATGGTAAGAAATTAAGAGGTCCTCCAGCAAATTGGAAGTGCACACTTGACATGTTCTCATAAAGAGATGCTCAAACTAAAATTTAAAGGTAAGAGAAAAACTGAATAGAGAAAAATCAGATTACAGGAAAACCAACAAATGAATTACCATTGTTGGAAAAGCTGCATAATTATTATCTGAAGAAAATAATAGGTGTTTTGTTACTTCTATGTTGTTTTGGGCTCCACGATAGATGTAATAAATTGTTTAAGCTCACAATTAACTCCTGCTATTTCCTTTGGAGGCTCTAGTCATTCATCAAATTAGACTAGACTTAAGAAATTTCTATTAAAGCAAGAGAGGGCTGGCATAGAAGAAAATCTGAAAATATAATTCTCCATATATTAAAAATACAGATTTATAAGCTTCAATAAAATGTCAAGCTATCCCACTCACCCTAACTTAAAGAATTTACAATTGAGAGAAGAGACAGACATAAACAGCAGAAATGTTGTTGAGTCTCCTAAAGAAGTTTGGGGAATCCAGACCTAAGAGACTTCTATCTCTTTTGCTGGGGTAGAGTCTAGGAAAATAGCAAGATTTCAAAGTTTTCCTATTTCCTGCATGGCTCAAGAATTATATATATATATATATATTATATAAAAGATTATATACAAAAGATTACATATAAAGTATAAAAGATTATATATATATATATAAATGAACAGCATATACATATGAGTCTAAGCAAATGAACTTAGGTCAGTGTCATAGAGGACCTGTTTTATGGGCAGGACTCATGGAAAATTAAAATGTTTTCTTCCATCAGAGTGGAGATACTCCAGTGGTCCAGGGGACTTGAAGACCACCCACAACTGAGATGAAGGGGTTGTAACATTGACATTCATAAACCAAATGCCCTCCAGGAATAAAAGTGTCTCATCAGGCATCACTACGAGAAGATGGCCACACGGAGGACCAGGACGACATGCTCTGCAGTGCCCCAGAGCTTCCTTAGTACTTAGAGCCTTCGAACACAGAGAAACCAGGGTGAAGGCTGAATCGGCTGAGATAAAGTTTTTGCCATTTTGCTGACAGGGAATTTGTGCTAAAAAAAAAATTAGTTATAGAAAAATAGGGGAAATTACATTCCTTGACCACCAGAGCAATATGCACTATCCTTAAGAGTAATGGATAAAGAAAACAGCAAAAAAGAGCCTAGAAAGGAAAAAAACAAAAGATTCAAAGGAATATGATGGTAGTCTTTAAATATTAGGACCTCAAAATGTAATTTCTTCTGGGTATAGTTTCAGGAGACAGAAGTAATTTTCAGTAAGTAAAAGTTATAAAGTGAGAGGTTCTTGTTTTTTTTAAAAAAAAAAAAGAAAGAAATTAAGAGGAAAGTAATAAAGAAATGTTCTCCCAACAAGAATCTAACAAGAAAATAAATATTTAGTGATGTACTAAACTCTCCTCTTGGGGCCTGGATGAGAACGCAAACAAAGTACTATAGAAGCAGTTCTGCAGTTGGGTTAGACAGCAGTTCTCATGCTTTCTGATGTGATATTATGATGGCAAAATTTTTCACAGTATATGTAAGAGCTTCAGCATAAGAAGTAGGGACAATTATTCTGGATGGGAAACAACAAGAAGAAAAAAAATCACAAGAGTTTTAACCTGTGTATTAAAATTTAAACCAAAAAGGGACTTGAAGAATTATGTGGAAACACTTAAAATTCAGCAAGTTTTGTTTGAATGTTGTGCTTTTTATGCTTTGCTGAATCATTTAGCTAACTCAGACTAATCGATAATAAGATGCTGCCAAGGATAACGCTGGTTCTGTTACACCTATACAGTAATAAGATTTGAAATTATGTGACTGCCTTCTTGTAGGGAAAATAATGACGAGAGGAATTCAATGTTCACATTGAAAGAAAATTTTGTGAAAGAAAAGCATTTGCCATTCTTGTCTGAGTTTCTAACTGTGCTAGGTGACGCACTTGCAACCGAAAATTGAATTCTTTTGCACCTTATCAGCTCTTGACAACGTGGTTAACCACCTGGCTGATCAAAAGTGATTTAATGAGAGAGTTTCTAAGTGAATTTTTCTGATTTAAGAGTTATTAATTTATTAGTAGTTGCAGGGAGCATCACCTATCAGGGATAGTTGATATAATCTATTTAAAAATCACTGATATATTCACAATTAACATTCAATATTCATAACTTTGTGTGTCTAGGCATTGTCTTACTCTCTATTCTTATGAACATTGGGCTAGGTAATCATCAAAATAATTACTTCTATTGCCTTGGATGAAAGGCACAATTAATTGAAAATTGTTGGTGTAAAACAGCATCTATATTAGATCAATTGACCCAAAACTTAATGTATTCCATTAAAATATTTCATAGCAAAAATACAAACTAATGAGGATAAATATAGCAATAAGGTACTAACGATCTTCACTGACCATATTTTAATATATTAAAATTATGATCACAAAGTTGATTTTTTACATATAATTTACTTTGGTAGATGAAAAGAAGATAAAATGGAAAAAATTTTAAATTACTGGTGGAGGCTTTCAGTCATTTGCAGCATTTCAAACTAGGAATCAGAGCCTCAAGATTTGGTACAGCTAATGGAATTACCTTTCAAGTGGCGGCAATAATTCTCATAAATCTGGCTACATTTGCTATTTAATCTTTTATATTAAATAGTTTTTAAGCCATACACCATTCATAGACACTCAACATTGCTAAGGACTGCAAATGGATACAGCATAGTAGCTACGGTATTTCTGGAAAACTGGGTCTTTCAACATATTTTTATTGTACCTTCTTTATGCCCTTCACTGTGCTAAACAATACAGTAATTCTAACAACAGCCAGCATACATTAAGTCCATACACTAACTCAAATATTAAGTGTTTTAGATATAGTCTTATTTGATCCACACAACACACACAATAAAATAGGTACTATTTTATTCCAATTTTACCATGTGGAAACTAAGGACCAGAGAAGTAAAGTAACTTGTCCAGGTTCTCAAATAAGTAGAGGATCCAGTTTCTAATAGGACCTGGCGACCCACGCCATTCAGCACTGATGTATGCTGCCTTGTGAAGGCTGAAGCATGCATACTCCTTGCCTGCTAAGACTTTTATTTCACTTTTGGCTGAATCGCCCAAACTGAGAATAATATTTATCCAATGCCTGAACATTCTAGAAAGAAACATTGCACCATCCTTGGAGAATTTTTTAAGTGGGAACCACTAAAAATCAGGTTGGTGACTTTTAAACTACTATTGACCTTGAAGGTACATGAAGAAAGGATTGAGCATTGATTAGGAAAATGAAGATCTTTCTAGAAAGAAAAGTACTGTTAGAGTGCAGTGTCTTTCCCCATAGGATGGTGGGGTTTCTTCCCTCAACTTAATCCAAAGATATCAGTTAGTTTTTGCCACATAACAAACCACTCAAAACATGTGGCTGAGATGGCCCATCTCATTTCCACTGGGCCGAGCCCACAACGGGTCACAGGGCAGGGACGATGGGGTCCCAAGTGAAAGCGTGAAAATGTGCACCATCTCCTGAGTACTGGCCTCATAACTGACCCCACATTGCCTTTGCTGGCCCAGATTTAAGTTCATATTTAAGAGCTGAAACATGGACTCTGCCCTTTAATAGGAGGAGCTGAAAGTCAGGTCACAAGGAGTGTGGATACAGAAATAAATGGAGAATTTTTGCTCATTTCTGCACTCTATGCCATGAAGAAAGCATATTCCTAGGGAAGTACCTTAAGGGTCTGGCCTGTATCCTTTGAAATGTTGCCAATTCCGAGCCTGGCATGTGAAGCAAATGAAAAGACTAAAGTCAAAGTTAAAGGAAGAGGAAGAGAGAGGACTACAGGGGAGAAAGCTGTACTTTCTTGCATGTGGCAACAAGTATTCATGCTCCCCACGGGGCGTGTGTAAACCCTACAGACTTACTACTGAGTTACACTGAAAGGACTCTATCCAAAAAAGCATTCTTTAGGCACATCTGTTGTGGAGCGGACTGAGGAAAGATAGAAACAGAGAGGAAAATATAAATAACCAGCACCAGACAGCAGAGACTTTTGGCCCCACCAGAAAACGATAGTGGGAGGAGCTCAATAGTTGGATCTTGGAAGAAAATCAAACCAAAACCAAAATCCGCAATATAAAATATCAGCATCTAACATCTGTCACTCATAAAGCATAACACAGCGGAGTACAGCTTCAGCAGTCCGGTGAGATGTTTATCATCCCATATCTCTTCTGTCCCTTAGCAAATCAGCAAAATGATGGAGGAGGAGGAGGTGTGCAAGGGAAGACCACAGGCAAGTACTGAAGAAGCAGCAACACCAGTGGGCAGCATGCGATGCCGTGCACCCAGAATACGGCCGTTTCACACCACGGCTGCCAGCACCGCCACCCTGGTCCAGGCCTCCACCGATTCTTGTGGATTATTGTGTTGACCTCCTTCCAGCTTCTCCCCTTGCCCACTACAGTTTATTCTCAACACAGCCAAAGTGACTCTTTTCAAAAATAAGATCATGCACTCCTCTGCTCAGATCCCTTTCTCTTAGACTAAAAATCAAAGCCATACGCTAGCTTACGGGCCCAGGGCAGACATGAAAGTGTGCTGCTCAGAGTTTCCTTCAAGAAATAACTTGTTCACAATGTTAGTTTAAAAAAAAAGAAGAAGAAACAAAGAACTAGCTTGACATCCAGCTGCTAAGAGGACAGTTGGCTCACAGCCTCCAGCTGCAGCACCTTCAGGATCTGCTGCAGCATTTGGGGCCATACCCTTCTAGGCAGTAACCACCCAGCGACCTAGTGTGATGAACATACTAGGACCTGGCTGTTTCTGCCAAATGCAAGACTCCTCTTAAGGCAATCTTTGCTCTGCACCATTAGATTGGCTGAAACTATGTCATACATGAATCACAGCTAAGGTAGTTCCTGTCCAATTCTGTCTCCTCTTCTCTCAGCTTTCACAGATGTCATATTTGCATTGTATTCTGAAGGGTTTCCCTAAGCAATTCTCCTCCCTTACTTCCTTTTCCTTTTGTAGGTTGTTGCCCCCAATAAACTCCTTAAACTCCTAACTCTATCTCCGCATCTGTTATTGGTGGACCCAAACTGACAAAGCCCTGTGGATCTGGTCCTTGGTACTTCTGCGACCTTATCTCCTGCCATTCTCCCCCACACTCACTCGCCTCCTCGCGTGTGTCCTGAGATGAGCAGACAAGGCCTGCTTGTCCTCTCTGCCTAGGATACTCCAGCCCCTAAATGCCAGCGTGGCTAACTCCTTAATATCATTTAAGACTTATCAAATGCCATCAGTTTCTCCACAAGGCCTACCAAGACCACTCTATTTAATTCTGTAACCTGACACGCTCCCCTCAACGTGCTGAGTACTTAAGTTCTCTCTTACTCTGCTCAGCTATTTTCTTTTTCCACCACAGGGAAGCTGAATGTAAGCTCCCGTGCGCAGGAGCTCTGTTTGGATCACCGAAATATCGCCAACACTTATTATGTGTCTGCCATGTGTATAGTTTCTTATGTTAAATTTCCTGTTCCATGCTATAGCTGTAGCCTTCTTGTATGAGGTTGGCCTAAAATGTGGAAGGAAAAGTTTTGAACTGAACAAAAGGATGATAAGATGTACTGTATCTTTAATACCTGGAATTGAGACCTAATTTACCTGAATGTGATGGGAAAGACTGCATAATCTCCAGGGGATGGATGAGAAAGAATCGATAGGACAGTGGTATGAAAAAAAATTGCCTTCTGCTCGCACCCTGCTGAGTTCAGTTAATCCAATAAATAATTTTATATACAAAGTGGTTACATTCTAATGCAGACCATACGACACTCGGGAAATGAAATTAAATACAAACAAGAAAAACTACAGAGTCAGAAGACTGGTTCAAGTCCTGTCTGCTGTCAGGGACAACTAGCTGCGTTGATCTGAGTTAATTCACTTTCTCTCTGACAGTCAGATTTTTCATCTGCAAAATAGAGATAGTTATACTTATTCATAGAGTTTTAGTGTGAACCAAATGAGGTAACTGTAAAAGCGATCTGGAAACTATAAAAATTGCTATCATCGATCTTTTCATGTTCATCCACTGACAAATATTTTTGGCCAATTCAAGTCAATCTAAAGTATAACAATTTTGTTAACAATTACAGCAGGAATATGGTAAAGGAAAAAGAAATAAGAAAAGACTCTTTTATTTGAAGTCTGTTTTCCTTCCCTATTACCTTCCCCATGCCTTGCAAGTTACCCCTTACCTACTTCAGAGATGACAATGGAAAATAAGCACACAAACAAAGCAAAACAAAAAACTCGTTCTGAGAAATATAGGAATGAATCCACATCCTGAATATTCACTCAAGTGAATCTATCAGAGGGCATGAGATCTATTTTTTTTCAAAAAATAAATAATTAAAAGACAAATTGATGAGTGACGTGCTATTTGGATGACATCAATAAGGAAGGTGAGTTTCCCAAAATAAGCAATTTGTCACCACTATTTAAAAGATGTTTTAATTAAAAGGTAAACCCCAAATTAAAGCATGGCCTTAATAGGTTAAACCAACTATCATTTTAATCACTTGAAGAGGGATGGTCATTTTGATATGTTTGAAGTGTGGTTATAACTCTTTGTTCCTACTTGGACTTTGAATGTTGAGTAGTTCTGAGTAAATAATAAAATAGTATGAAAATAACAAAGCAAAAAGAAATGCCTACATTAGTTTGAAGCAATTTATTTTTGGCTCTTCTGTTACCTTAGTAATAATCTCACAAGGTGTTTAAATCCTTTTTATAGCTAAACAAAATTTTATCCTTATTATAAAACAGAAATGCTATTTCACACATGAATTCTTTTGATTGTTTAATATTTCACTAATATTCACATCCCTGAACCCAAGTCCAGAAAAAAGATGGAAAGAAAAAATATTTGTTGATTGATGTGTGTCCTAGCCAGAATCTATGCGTTTGACCACTTCTTTTCTTGGATGGACCAGTCATTGATGGACATGACTAACACAAGTCCACATAAGTTACTGGCTGCAATAAATCATCTGACTCACCTGGCACCAAGTCATCCTTAAACCAGCAGACCACGCATTGCCAGCTTTCACACAGCTGTGAACAAGTCTGACTGCACATTCACTAGTACTGGAAAACAAAGGAGTCCCAGCATGAAACTAAACTGATAGGAATGCCAAAATATTCTGGATTAGATCAAATTCCTTGAACAAACTATTTATAACTTACTTTAACAAAGCCAATTATATAAAGAGTCCACAAGTACCAACTCTAATAATGAAAAATAACAAAACGTCATGAAATATTCAATATATAGTTTGCAGAGGTGTTTATGAGTATGTGTTTAATGATAATAGTCATTTTTTTATCCTACAGAAAAACAGAATTTATATCCCTCAATAGTTCTGCTTAAATGTTCTGATGCATTTTGCTTTGATTTGGACAATCCTAAGAACAGGTGAAGAAGATTGATCATAGCATGCAGTAAAGTTCTCCATACTTCACTCTGGTTTATCGCCATCCAAAAGTCATTCCTGTTCATTCTAGCCAATTGGTGAGCTCCTAAGTACATAACAGACACTACTCATTACTTTTGGGATAAATGAGGAGTGAGATAAATTACCCGCCTCCAGAGAACTTATGCAATGTGGGCTGTAACTATCTTGTGGAGAATAAGCTATGGAACTTAGAAGGGGCATCTAAGTCAGCAGTGGAGAAGACAGGTCAGGGTACTGCCTTGAGGAAATGACAATAGTCATGCATAATAAGGGAAAGGGGTAAGGTGGATGAAAAGCAGCAGGCTGGGATCAGGGTGGAGAAAGGTGATGGAAGGAGGGAGGTGATTTTCATTGTGCCACACCTCTCCTTCTGCACTTCTGCTCTGCTTCACCGAAACCAATGCAAACATTTGTAACTTCACATTGTTATAAAACATTCTCTTTTGCATCCCTGGGATGAAACCCACTTTCACACTCCACACTCTCTCCCCAACCAAATTGTCGAGTCTCCACATCTGCATCACTCTCTCAGTGCCCAGCATAGTGCTGTGCACAAAGAATGTTCTCTGTAACCAAAGTGTTAAATGAAAATAGAAATTGCATAATATAGATTTTTAAAAACAATCTTGTAATAGCACCCTCAAATAACCATGATGAAGATACATTCATTCTACATCTTTAAACACATTTAGCCAAATGGGTATTTGACCAAGTTCCCTATCTCCTTTTCTTTCTTATTTTGTGGGTATTGACAGAATTGAGTCCATGATGCTAATGTCTTAAAAAAATTTAACAGATGTTAATACCAACCTGCCTTTGGTATTTTCTCAAGAAAGAGCAACATGGCTAAGGGAAGTAATTGACTTTTTTACCACAAAATTTTTTGTCATTCCATTTTGAGTGTAGTAATTCTATTTTATAAAGTTACTTATAGAGAAGCTTTTAAGAGAAAAAGTGCCATACAGAAAGACAAATCTCAAATATTATCACTCATATGTGGGAGCTAAATATCTAAAACAATTGATCTCATGGAGACAGAGAGTAGAATGATGGTTACCAGAGGCTGGGATGGCTCGTGGAGAGGGATAAAGTGGGGATGGTTAATGGGTATAAAATATAATTAGATAGAATGAATAATATTTGATAGAACAACAAAGTGACATAATCAACAATAAGTTAGGGTGCACTTTAAAATAACTAAAAGAATGAAATTGAAATGTTCCTAACAGAAAGAAATGATAAATGCCTGAGGTGCTGGATACCCCAGTTACCCTGATTTGATTAATTCACATTGTATGCCTGTATCAAAACAACATATGCACCTTATAACTATATACAACTATTATGTACCCATAATAATTGAAAATTTAAAATTTTTAAAAAATAAATGAAAAGAGAAAAGGTGCTGCCAAGATATGCTAGCATTGATCATTTTTTTTCCCCCTTTGGCATAAATGCTGAAATTGGAAAAGTAGTTATTAAAAAAAGGCACATTTTCAGATTTGATTTCTGATTATTTTTCAGAATCTGTCTGACATTCAGCCTCTTTCAATGTGATTACAGTAATAAAATAATGTGCTTATTCAGAATGTATTCCTTTATAAAGATTGATATTTTTAATCTGAAGAAGGAAAAGGACAAGTTTAAACTGGAATCTAGTATGTAAAATGTAAAACTGAAATAAACATTTAACAAGAGGGGTGGTCACATTAGCAAAGTTTTCAAAATTATGCCAAAGAACGAGAGTATGCTGTAATTCTAAAAAGGCATCAATCACTAGCTATTGCCTTAAATAACATTCATCCTTGGAAACTCATAGATAGGTCAAATAATACCATTATCATTCACCTTCAGGTTGGTCAAGAAATTTCAGAACAAAATTATCATAGGAAATTACTCTTATAATTAAAAATAGGGGAAAAAATCCTTTATATTTATATTGAAAATGAATGCATCCACCTGCTACAAGAAGTTCTCTCTTTCCAGGCAATCTCTTCATGACCAGACAAATCATTGGTAGAATTCTTAAATTCCTGGAGTAATGAATCTGTGCTATTGTCAGTCAGTCGTATGACTTTGTATTAAGTCTCTCATCTGGTTAAAAATGAAGAAAAAGAAGCATGCAAAGAGCCCCTCCCTTTCTTCTTGAGCTCTTTGCTTCCCTGCTCTAGGGCTCTGCCAATATCCTGGCTGATGGCCTCCTTGTGCCAGCAATAGCCTGGCTTAAAGCCTGTTCTCTCCTTGCTTTCAACAGACTCTGAATCCACTTCATGAGCAGTTGGCATGACTAGGTATGGCAGGACTGCCTCTCCCACCAATCAGTTGGAGAAGCTGAAACAGCTTTCAGGAATGACAGGGTCTGCTTCTGGAAGGCAGCCATGCCCAGGTTGTGCTTAGAAATGGGATTGGCTCCTACATGCACTCACCATCAAATTGGTATTAACTGATCAACGCTTAAGTGCACATATAGTAGTAACATTCATCGGGTGTCAGGCAGGTGGGAGGGGGAGGGGGATGGATATACTCACACCTTAATGGGCGCAGTGCACACCATCTGGGGGATGAACACCCTTGAAGTTCTGACTCAGGTGGGGCAAGGGCAATATACATAACCTAAGCATTTGTACACCCATAATATGCTGAAATAAAAAAACAAAAACACACTAACCCAATCCACCTATGTAATGTGGTCCAGTGACTAAGATTAACAACTTTT
>CAUYRT010040011.1:0-14450 GCA_963574885.1 Lepilemur ruficaudatus
GTGAGCCACCGCGCCTGGCAAAGGCATTTCTTTATAATAGGAAAATGTAAATTATTAAAGATAAAAAAAAATTCATGGGAAGACTTAGTTTTAAAACTAGAACCTTCTGTTTTCCATTTCTGAGATCATTAAAATAAATAAAGAAAAAAGTTGGCTCCCAATAGGGGCATCAGCACTAACCTGTACACCCTCATCATCGTGAGCATTTATTTCTGACTTTTCAAAATATCCTGAAATCTCTACAGCTGCATGGCCAATGAAGAAGAATGTGCTTAGCTTGGGCTCATGTAGGATGTACCCAAGTATTTTAACCTGAGATTTCTTCATGATATTTATTTATATTCAAAAATAATCTTTACAAAGTACAAGAAAAAGCGAAGATTTATTTTCAGAGGAATTACTTACTCAAAAGTGCCCATATATAGCCTGTAATTAGCTCCTGAAAATCTCTGCGTGGAATAACTCACATTGAAGACCTTATAGGAAAAATAGTATTGGAGGAATAGGACTGCAAGCATTAATGTGATATCCTCACAAATACATTTCATTTTCTTAAAAATAAAATAAAGGGAATATTCATTATAAAAAGATTTATGTTATACATAACTTGTACTGATTGGTAATATATAATTTTTATTTGTCATTTCTTATTTTCACCTTTAGTAAGAACAAAATGATTTAGTAAATTGATTTTACTCTGTTGTAAGTAATATGGTTGTGAGAGTCTAAAACAATAGTAACAGCCACCTGATAGATAGTAGATGTCCCGCAAATAATGGTCAAATGAATGAAATTAATGAATGAACCTCTATTCAAATGTTCAATGCTTTTCTGAGTTTACTCTGAGATTCTGACTATTCCTCAGACACATCTACTGAGAGAAAGCACAGATCAACAGATCTCTTGACAGGCTTCGCTCCCTCGCTCCTAACAGACATAGGAACATAGTTCTAAAAAGCACCTGACTTTCCCTCAGCATCCTTTGCCTCACCAGAGGAGTCATTTCCAAAACTCTTACTTGTACTCTGCCTTTTGTTTATCTTCCTTGGCTAACACAGTTTACTTGTTTCTTCTTTTTCTAATATTTTGGCCCTATGACTCAAAATTAACCTATGCCAAAATCAAATTCTCAATGTTGTAGAAAAAAGCATGAGGATATAAAGCCACTTACAGTCTATTAAAATTCTCTTTATAAGTTAATTAGAGAGGATGTAATGTTGGCCACTATATAGGAATTAAAATGTTTGTAGAGTTTCTAAAGAAACTTTGAAAAAATCAGTCTATCTTCTCATATTCTGACTCATTTGGGCCATCTCTTTTAACAGGTGTGTTCTCAGGGAACACAAACTAATTGCAATCTGGCCATACGTAATTAAAATGGCAATTACTCCCCACCCTCCCCCAATATATAATGTATTTTTAATTGATTTTGGATTATCTATGCTGCTGATTTTCCTTTGAGTAGATAATGTGGAGGTAAACTTATATGATAGCACAAGAAGGGAAATAAATGTTTAATATTTTGACACAGGCCAAAAGTTGACTATTCTCTCCAGTTTGCTCACCATGGCACAGATTTGCCCATTATCCCCACTAGTAAGCAGTTCCTAATTCTTTTTTCTTTTTCTTTTTCTTTTCTTTCTTTCTTTTTTTTTTTTACTAACAAAATCCAAATGACTTTATTTCTTGGAAAAAATCAAACATTAGACTCTCCCATGAATATCTGTTTGATTTTGGTATAGTTTGTCTCCAAAAATGTGCAATTGATACAGCTTTTTGTCAGGACTAGATTAGACTAAAATTGTGAGATGGTAAATAATACAGATAAGAAACTTTTCTGAATATGAACCAATTCTGAAGTTTTCTCTTTTTTTGATGATTATTTTATTTTTTATTTCAGAATATTACAGGGGTACAAATGTTTTGTCTACATGAATTTCTTTTGTACAGTTTGAGTCAAAGTTAAAAGTGTATAATTTTACCATCCTCTCCTCCCCTTTTCTACCTGCTTGATTTCTGTTGAGTTTTATTTCCATATGTACACATGAGTATTGATGGATTAGTTCCAATTTAGTAGTGAGTACATGCTGTGTTTGTTTTTCCATTCTTGCCATATTTCACTTAGGAGAATGGTCTCAAGTCCCTCCAGGTTGTTACAAAAGGTATTAGTTCACAATTTTTTTTTTTTTTTTGGCTGAGTAGTAATCCGTGGAAAAACTCTTCTAGATATAGGCATAGGCAAAGAATTTATGAAGAAGTCCCCAAAGGCAATCACAGCAATAACAAAAATCAATAAATGGGACTTGATTAAATTAAAAAGCTTCTACATAGACAAGGGAACAATCAATACAGCAAACAGACAACCTACAGAATGGGAGAAAATATTTGTAGGCTATGCATCTGATAAAGGGCTAATAACTAGACTCTACAAAAACTCAAGCAAATTAGCAAGCAAAAATCAAACCAACCCATAGAAAATGGGCAAAAGACATGAACAGAAGCTTTTCGAAATAAGATAAACTAATAGCCTCAAACGTATGAAAAATGTCCATCTTCTCTAATTATCAGGGAAATGCAAATGAAAATGACAATGAGATATCACCTAACTTCAGTGAGAATGGCTTTTATCAAAAAGCCACAAAACAACAGATGCTGGCATGGATGCAGACAGATAGGAACACTCATACACTGCTGGTGGGACTGCAAACTAGTACAACCTCTATGGAAAGTAGTACAGAGATACCTCAAAAAACTAAAAGTGGACCTACCATTTGATCCAGCAGTCCCATTATTTGGTATTCACCCAAAGGAAAAAAAGCCATTGAAAATCATTTAGTTGTACACTTAAAATGGAGTGTTGGTTGTACGTAGATACTGTTGGAGCACTATGTATGTACTCTATGGACTACTTTGACAGAGTAGGTTTTTGAATGTAACAAGATAAGTCAACTTGAGTGGTAATATATTTTGGGAAATCAGCTCACTACAAATTGTGACTGTAAACATTGTACTGTAAAGGCTTTGTAGTTTTCCCCTAATTAAAAAAAAAAAAAATCTCAGTTATTGTTTGAATAAATAAATGAGTGATGGAAAAAAAACGTTACTTGGGGACAACTACAATTATTTAAAAAAGAAACTTGATAGAATTAATTGGAGGTTGAATGGTAACAAAACATTAACCGTAAGAAGAGTTATGGGCTGTGTCTGTGACGTTAACTGCAATGAGTTAACATCTATGTCGCTGACTTTTTAGAAGCAGAGACAGAAACAAACTTCTAGGGAAGAAATTAGAACGAAGCTCCATATGAAAATTTATGATGAATTTTAAATGTGTCTGGCTCAGGCAAAAATTTTACATATAGAAATTTCAATGAAGGAAATTGTTTTATAAAAATAGATTCTAATGGCAGCATTTTATAATAACAAAAGTATTAAATAATCTAAATATTCAAAAATACAGATTTGTTACATGAATTATCACTTATTCAAACAACTAAATGTGATACCTAAAATATTATATTATATATTTGATTGAGGTAGATGGTTATCATTTATTTTAGAATAACTAAAGAGTGATTATATAATTTATGTATAAATGTAGATAGAAAAATGTCTTGAAGAATTTAGGTCCTAACATTGTAATGCAAATGAGTACTGCATTACACCAAATAATTAACCAAATCAGTTTGTGTTTCTGCATTATTTTTGAAGGTTTAATTTTTAATGTTGCTTTGCAACATTAAAATGCAATTAGTGGTTATGTCCAATTTGTACATTTGTGGACTCTTTTTTCTTTCTTTTTGAGTCTGCATTTTCTAATTCTACAATGAGCACAGAATACTTATGTAATCAAAAACAATGAAAGTTAAAATAACCAAAACAATTGTGTGCTTGGATTGTGCTTATGCTGCAGGATTCAAGATGAGATACAGTTTCTGTTTCCAGGATTCATGAAAGCAAAGCAACATTAAAAATTAACCTTTAAAAATAATGCAAAAACACAAACTTATTTGATTAATTATTGGGTGTAATGCAATGCTCATTTGCATTACAATGTTAGGACCTGAATTAGAAACGAAATTTTATTTAATGAATATGACCTTTCTTCTCTATTCATACATTTTATGATACCGTAAAGGATCATATCAGGAAAAAATGCATGGTTTGGGGGGAAGTGATATGAGAAGAAATATAGATTACTTCCTCATAGGGAAACAAAAAGCAAATTCCTCTTCAGAGTTCAGGAATGTTATCAAATTGAGTAAATGGACTAAATTTTCTCAGCGTGCCTTGTGAGCTTAATATTTTATAAACATCGCCTCTTTTAATTGTTATAACAACTTTCTGAGGTGGAGATTTTTCTTCCTGCTTTACAAAGGAGGAGAACAAAGTTCAGAAAGGTCAGCTCCAAACTTCTTTATTCCAGAACCAGGCTGAATAAGGAGCAGTTTTTCTTTGGTAGATGCCATCCTAAGGTCAGATGGAAAAGAGAGATATGGCGAAACTATCTGATAGCTCTTAAAACTTCTGCTCAGACATCCCATATGTTTTTTCACTCATATTCCATCCACCAACCCAAGTCATGTGGTCAGGCCCACATGGAATGGGATGTATATTCCTCCCATAGGGAAGGCACTACTGCAAGTTGCATAGCAGTGCTCAGGATTATAATCTTTCAGGGAGGAAAAAGAAAAATTAGGAAAAAATAATACAATTTATGATACAGTCTTGGTGTGTTTTAAAAGCAGAATGTGCTTCCAATCTCTTAAATTGCCATCTCTTCAGGGAACTTATTTGGGTCTCCAACATGTTTAAATGCATGACTCTAATCTGGACATGCCCTGTATTTATCATCCTCTGATGAGTTAAGAACCTTAGAGCTCCATCTTGCCTGGTAACCCAACTGATCATGAAACCACAATCTCAAAAGTTTCTTTGTTTTACCTTTATGGTCCCACAAGTCCCTGTTTAAAATTAAATTTCTAAGTAGAACATCAAGTTTTCCTTTTATCATTTTCAAAGATTTTTATGGACTGGATAAAATGGTACAAGTTATGATGATAAAGTTAATATCCTGTTCCGGTACCCACATCCACCTACTCACCCCTGGGGAGAAAGAACTGAAATAGGACTTTTTATATCACTGATGACTTTTAAGCTAATGGCTCTTGCTCAAAGAGCTGTTCTGGGAACTTGTTTCAGAATGGGCTTAGAGTCAGTGTGCCAGGAACAGGTAAAAAATCAATCTCACAATTGTATAATTATGGAACACATACATTTGTACAGCTATATTTTACCTTTTTTCCCTTTTTGCTCTTTTTGGCTTATCGTTAAAATATATTTATTAGATAATTTCTATGCATCTGTCACTGAGTTATCCCTTCTTCTTTGAGCTTCTAGGCTTTAAACCTCAATGGGCTGACCTGGACTGAGAGGCCTCAGACACAGGACCTTCTGGGCTACCTTGCATTGACCTGCCGGAGGAAAGGACTGTCAATGAGCAGGCTGGCTGAGGCCAATCCTTCTGCATGTTGCTTGCTCCACAGCTGCATGCTGATTTGTGTCCTAGAGGACCATATAGAGAAATCACCAGCAGTCATTATCCTGCAGTGAAGGCCTCTAGACACCCCCAAATAGGAATCTCTGATTGTAGAGTATATCAGCGGGGAGATGAGATATACATTACAAAATTATTATTCACCTTACAAAGATTTATTATGAGGGCTTTACTTTTTTAAAAAATCCATTTACTTTTTATATGGTAATGTATGCATGAGGCACAAAAATAAAAAAAACATGGGGGAGTTTTATAGTGAAGACTAAGTTTTCTACCTTTGTTCTCCAACTATCCAGACCCCCTCCCAAAAAAGCAACCACAGTTATCATTTCCTTGTGTAGCCTTCCAGAGATATTCTATGCACATGCATGCACATTTTCTGTTTGGATTTCCTCTTCTTTTGTTCTTTCCTTCCTTCCTTCCTTTCTTCCTTATTCCTCTTAGGAAATGGTAGCTGTTCTGCACTTTACAATACGTCTTGGAAAATGTTCCTTTCCCCACATAATGGAGTTGCTTTACTCATTCTAACTGTGAAAAAGACTCGAGTTAAGTGTGGGGACTAAGGACCAAATTGCCTGGGTTCAAATCCCAATTCCATCATTTATTAGCTCTGAAATCTTAGGCAAATTACTTAATCTCTCTGTTCTTCAGTTTCCTTGTCTGTAATATAGGGATGATGATTTTTCTTAATAGGGGTGTTATAATAATTAAACAATTTAATGGATAAATAAAGCAATTAGAGTCATCGCTGACATGGAGTAAGTGCTCAGTAGGGTTACTTATTGTCATTATTACTATTATGTATTCCTGTATATAGAAGTACCATAATGCATTTAGTCAATTCCCTCTTAATAGATGAGTAGGTTGTTTCTAATTTTTAAATGTGTAGTGTTCAATGAAGATTTATATTTGTAAGACTCTTCAAATAAATGCCTTAGGGCACTTGAATTACATGGGCAGATAGGGATAGGGAATGAGAAATAAAATATTAATAATTTACATTCATATATCACTTTACATCTTGAAAAAATGTTTACATGCATTCATCTCTTTTGAAGCTTAGAACACACAGTGATTCTATGTACTTCTCTTCATCTTCACCACCATCAGCACCCTTCCAAAGTGCCATCAGTGTATTCTCAGGACACAGAGATGGCACATAGTAGGTATAAAATAGAATGTATTGATTATGGCACATAGTGGGTGTAAAAGAAAATGTATTGAATGACTGAACAAATGAATGACAATGGGATAAAATAGACACATGGATGGATAGATAAGGAAACAGAGAGCAGAAAGTGGTAAACAAATCACTAAGGTCTTATGGTTGGGAAATGCTGAAGCCAGATCTCAAGTCTGCACCTGTGACACCCCTCTGGAGTCAATGCTTCACTGCCTTAACTAGTAATTAGAGCCACAATTGAAGATCAACAGAAAAGGAAGTAAACCTGCTCTCTTACCTACATATTATTGAGACCAATGGAACAATAATATTCTCTTTATAAGATGTCCTTTGAAAGAAACTTTTCCAGGAAGTCTATATTTGTGTGTGTATTGCAAGGGCAACTCTTATAATTCAGAAAACTGCTTCAAATTCAAACAACTTGATTATGTTTTCTTCAGAGTCTTTAGAAGGGAAATTCTAATATGAGATGATATCCTGAGGGAAGAATAGACACTGAAAAGAAATTTATATAATTAAAATATGAAATATGGATATCAAGGTAATTGCTGAACAGGTGGATTTGCAGAGTGTTTTATTCATTTTTTTTTTTTTTTAATGCTTATGGAACTCAAGGATGAGCAAGCGCGTGTTCTGAAAGTTAATTACGATACCCTCTGAGGAGCCTTTGGAATGACCAAAACGTAAAAACCAGGGATGCCTGAACAGCTAAGGTAGGAGGACAATGATATTTCTGAGTATTTACTTCTTCATCCTGAGGTTCAATGCTCACCGCCTGGCGTGATGCAGCTCAGCACCTGGTAAACACAGGAGTACCATGTAAAGTGGAGATTCTCTAGGATTTATTCACCGCAGTGAAACCTATCAAGTTCCTCCCTCAAAAGATTTCCTTGATGGGAGCCTACTCTGTACTCTAGCATTTCTCAAAGTGTGACCTATGGACACCCTGTATCACAGTCTACTGGAGTGGTTCTTCAAGAAGCAAAGCCCTGGTCCCAACCCATACGTACCAAGATCAAAATACCAGAGGGTGGAACCTGGGAATTTGTGTTTTAGTCAGTATCCCGAGTGGTTGCTATTCACACAAAAATTTGAGAATCACAACTCAGTGCTTTAGACAAAGCATTCCCCAAGTGTTACAAGTTATACTCGATCCACTTTTCCAGAAAAAGCTTTGAACTTCTGTATCAGCTCTGTAACGTGATCCTTAAATCTCAAAAAATTACAGGAAGTTGCTATTGCCTAGCAGAATTTTGTGTTCTTCATTACAGTAATTTGTGGTCTAATTTCAGTCCCCAGAAGGCCAGAATATAAGAGCCAGAATCAGTCTTAAAGGGGAAATTAATTGGCTGCATTGTTATCTTTCTCAACAGAGGACAAAGTATTTATTAAGCGGGATTTAGAATACCAGAAGTCATACAGAAGCTAAGGAACAACGTTAGCACTTACAAGACACAGAAATTATGTTGACATACGTAAAATACCCATTAGACAAATTCTGAATTTATTTGCAAGCAGGAAATCATGGAAAAAAGATATAATAGGTTATAAAAAATAAATTCCCACAAAAATCCTGTCTATTTCTCTATAATCACCTGTTCTCCTTGTATTTTTCTCCAAGGCCTTTTTTTTAATCAACTGTCTATTGGACTAAGAATAATAAATATTTTAAAGAAGGAAAATATCCACAATGGTTTACAACAAGAAAGACATAAATGTACTAAGTAGAACTCTTTTCTTGGCTGCTGGGAGGTTACGGTAAAGTAGGTGTCGGTGATAGCAACACTTTCACACAGAGACAAAGCTGTGACTTTGAAACCTGCCTTATTCAAGCTGCCCCGCACCTTCAGTACTCAGTACTCAGCTGTTGATTTTACAGACCAAAAGTCAGGTTTCCTGTGGACTTTTAGGTATGTTAGGTTTAGCTTGCTATCCGAAGTCAGAGGGAGCATGGTCCTCCAGGCTACAAATATCCTACATTCTGGGGTTTGAGCCTAAGCTTGCAGGGAGATGTCTGTGGGCTGTGCTTGAAGATGTCACAGGAGAAGACACATGCCCAGGGCTCCTGACCCCATGCCCACTTCAGCCAGAGTATCTCGGGACTCTGCCCATGGATAGCATTTAAAGAAAGAGTCCAGCTGCTTACGAAAATCAAATGGAAATTAGAGAGATTTGAGACTAGAGAGCTAGACTTTTTTTCCCTCTAATTGTTCTTTCTCCAACTCTTGTGCTACTTCCTCTTCTTCCTACCATCCTTTAGATGTGGCCACTCCTCAGGACTCAGTCCTTTGTCCTCTGCTTCCCTTTCTTAGCCACTCCTCATTGGAGAAGCATCTGGTCTGGGAGCTTCGTCATCTTCTCTCTGCAGACAGTCATTGCATCCACGTCCCATTTCCATGCACACAACAAGACTGAGGTTTAGGGAAATTAGGTTATCTGCTCAAGGTCACTCACATTGCCATACCCTGTAAGTACAAAGCCGGATGCATCGTCACCTCCGCAGTCCATGCGTTAACCCCTGTGCACCTTTTACTCACAGCCTTCTCTCACCTGAGCCAAATGGCATGTGTCCATCTACTTTTTAGATATTTAAGTTTGGAAATCTTGACATTATGTCCAAATGACTTAATCGCCTTCCCCCAGAAGGAAAAAATCTTTTCTCAATTCACTATTTTTATTAGTGGCATATCTTTTTACCAATCCCCCAAACAAACTCAATAGAAACAAATGTTCAAAACAAATGCTATCAACTCTTGCCTTGAAATACATTATACCTATCCATTTTTATATCACGACAAACCCCTTTATTTAGATCTTATGCTTCATGCCTAAACTGTGTGGCATTCTCTTAACATCTACCTGCGCCTCCACACCAGTGGCTCTCAGCCATGGCAAACAGCTTGAAATATAGATTCTTGGGTCCAGAGGTGCTGATTTAGTAATTCGGATCCAGTGGTACAAAGAAAACCCTTTGAGAAACACTACTCTAGACTTTTCTCACAAGAATACAACCTATATGAAATTGCCAAAACTATTCATCATCATTTTAAAACACAATTTTGGGGATGTTTGCATTTAAGAGTGAAGGTGAGGGTTGGGAAATCTTTTAAATGATTCTTAAACTCATTTAAAAAAAATTGGAACAGCTAGTTATTTTCTACAAGTCTGGCTTAGGCCCAGGTACTGTAGATATTTCATGAACAAAATAAACAGTGACAAACAGGTTAATAAAACATAACTGGTACTGTACAAAAAAGCCTTTGTATACAAATTGCTCACATTAATGGGAATGAAATGAATTATTCAACAAATGGAATTGGTAAAATGGTTGTTTATAAAATAACTAAGTGCTCACATCATGTTCCAATAAAATTTTCCAGAGAGATTAAAGAGTTAAAATTAGAAGATAAAAAAGAAGAAACCACATAAAACATAGGAAAATTATAGGCAGATTTTTCTCCTATATGATGAACGTATTTTCTCCAAAAAATAATTATAAAACAAATCACAAAGGAAAAACCAGATTTGACTATGTAATATTTTGAAAATTCAAGATGTCAAAAAGCCATAAAGTTTTAAGAAAGGCAAATGACAGCTGAAAGCATTAAGCACAATTTATTTTTTAAGCAGAAATGTAGGTATAACTTCAATTTAGTAAACACGAAGAGGAGTTGCAGTAATTGAAGAAGGGCAGAGGCTCTGAGCTCCCTGACCAGCCCCACCTCTTCTCTGCAGCAGAGCATGCGAGACACCTCAATTCTGGGAACACACAGACACCACCATTGGAGAGTAGTCACAGAGGCACACGAGTGCCAGCGCAAGCATAGTTTATTCATGCACTTGTCCAACGCCAGTGCCAGCACCTGGCCTCCGCACCTTGGTGCAAAAAGAGACACTTCTGCCTCTGGGAGATAGGCTCAATTTTTAACTCTGATGAATTCTATTTCAAACTGTTTCTAGAAAATGATTCCAATTTACATAATATATTCATGGAAATAAGACTGGGAGGAAGATAACTAAAGTGTTAACAGAGACAGGATATTTTTAAGTGGAAAACAAAACAATTGTTTTCAATGAGATACTAACTCAAAAACTTTTGGTTGCCATGTCAAGAAATTTTAAACTTCCTATCTGGGCATTTGAGCTACCTAGCCTTGCTGTCCCGACAATGGTATCTGCAAACACTTCCCTACGTGAGTGTTGTGGCCTAAGTGGGTCTCAGCCACTTCAGTCTCATCATTGCTCTCTAAACACCCATTGTGTGTTCCTGCTTGTCAGCTTGGGTTGCATCCTCCCCCTCATTTTCTCCCTATTCAAATTCTATTCATGTTTCAATGTGCAGTCCAAGCTTCCTTCTCCCATGAAGCATTTTCTGAGATCCTTAGAATATGGCAATTTCTTCTCATTTGAACTTGTAGCACTGGTTTTCTGTACCAATTATCTTTGGCATTGCAATGTATCCAGTATTTTTCTTTAACTGATTCCTTAAGAGCCAAGAGTACATGCAACTTTTAATCCATTGTTCTTAACTTGTTTTTGTGTTCATAATGTATATATACAATGTATTTGTCCAAAGAACTGTAGTAAAAGATTAGGCCTTGATGTCACACTGATCTAGGCGGGGTTTAGATTGAACAGTGTAACTCAGTTTTGTCATCTGTAAAATGTTGATAACAGTAATACTCCTTAGGATTGAGTGAGATGTGAAATAATATATGTAAACCTATAGTGCAGTCTTAGCAAAAAGAAGGAATTCAATAAACCATAGCTATGGCATCATCATAATCATTGTCATCACGTCCTTAAGCGTTCCTTCAGATCAGGAAGGATCAAAGCTATGATAACCCCCCACATCATTATTTACTCAACAAACATTTATTATGTTGCCTGATACTTGCCAGGCACCACACGTGGTAAATGTGGCAAAGGAGTTCTTGTCCTCGTTGCGCTTACAGTGTCGTGGGAGTTGGGTTTCATTAGAGAACCAAATTTTAAGCCATCAGGGTGAGAAAACGTTTTTCCAGGTATACTGGTGCTAAGTAAAAGGAATAGTTTTCTGTTGTGTATGATCTATAACTTTTAAGTAAAATACATTATTTTATCAATTCATTTGTCTTCACAGAAGTAAAAAAGAAAAAAAAAGACAACTTCACAACTTAATATACTCACTAATCAGAGTTGAACTCTATTTTTCATTTGATGTGATTTGATGTTGCTTTTGCTATGCCTCTGATGTTCATCACCCAAAGATGCAAATGCTGGGCAGTAAGAGCAGAAAGGAAGACGGCGGAGGCATCTGAATCTTCTCCTTACACACACACACTCACTCCTGGGCTTATGGGCCAAGTGCAATATTTATATTTGGGGTATGAGATCAACTGGCCTCACTGTGAAACTAGATGGCTTGCTTTCTTCTCATTTCCAAAATCCCTGTACACCACAGCTTTCTGCAAAGCAGGCCCTTCAATTCTGTTAACATCTGTTACAGAAGTATCTTCTTACCATCAGCTGAATAAACATTTAAAATAATAATAACAAAAAGGCAGGCATGTGCACACATTGACTCTTAGTTAATCTAGTTCTTAGAACTCTAACCTATAAATTTAGGTCATTTTTCCACTGCATCTGTTAAAAATGCTTCTTAGGTAAATTAGCTGGTAGCTTAATGTTTTCCCATATTGAAAAAAATGTTGCAGATAGACTGGTATGTGACCTTGTGTACATCCATGAAGGGTAAACCATGAGAGTGAAATTGAATATCTACAAGGAAAGAAAGAGAAGTTACAGCATGGGACTAGGATAAAGAAGAGGAATGCTTCATCTTCTTGCCCTTGTCATTGGAAGAGAGAGACAGCAAAACCTTACTTTCAGATAGTTTATTTTTTATATATTATATGGTGGGATAAATTGAGAATCCTAGTGACATTCTTAGAGGGATAATAGGTGGCTGTGGATCTGAGTGGGTGCTGTTTTGTTTTGTTTCTGGTTAGCTAGTTGTGCTGTGCAAGCACATTTGGAATTTTGTACATGAAAGTAGGGGAAGACAGTGGCAGGAATTTTACTGGCACAGCTGTAAGGATTTTCCTGCAAGTGAGAAGAGAGACATATGAGAGCTTCCATGGAGAGTGGAATCTTGGAAAAAAAGAAAGACATTCAGAGAAGATTCTTAAGAAGTTTTGCTATTTGCTGTGTGATTGCACTGTCCCCTCTGCTGTCAGTCCCCAGTGACAACTTCAGAGTTGTATTTTTGTGTGAGAGAGGCAGCCTGCAAGACAAGAGCTCAGTGAGAAAGAGCATTATGAGAACTTGAAAATTGCATTGCTCAAAGGGAGAGCGAGCATGCCATTCTTCCATTTTAATTATCAATTTAATTTTTCTTCAGTGCAAAGAACACTTGAGCCTCTAATAAAAAAAACTTGGACTATCTTATGGTCTCTAACCAATTCCCTGAATAGAGTCATTCAATATTTACGTAGTTCAAATAAAGACACCTTAATTTAAGGACATATTATCAAGCAAACAGTTCAGTGTTTGTAATTTTATTGGTTTTAATTTCTTTCTAAATAATACATGGTCATTTGTCAAAATTTCAAAAGTTACAGGACTGGCATACATTAAAAAGTCCCCCAGGGGTAACTGGTAACCTGTTATCAGAAATTTAGCCTTAGGTTACCTTGAATTTTTTTCTAAGTATTTACTACTAATCTCTTTAGTCATTGCTACCTCCACGCTTGCTACAATGACTTTGCAATTATAGCCTAATACAATACAATTTTAGACTTTGTCATTTTATATCTTTTGAACTTAATATTTATCTTCCAGAGTCAAAATTATCTAGTCAGATATGTATTTGAAAAGTAACTATTAGTGGGATAGGATTTTAATTTTTTAAAATTATTTTACATTTATGTTATTGTCAGTATTTGAATTCTTAAGTTTATTTTTCAAAGAAAGTTTCAAATCTCCCTTTGGTCTTCCCCTGAAAACCCCAAATTCTGAAACTCCTCCCCAGACTATCTCTTGATTGCCTGTCTCATGTTTTGTGAGAATGTCAATCTACTCCACTATTAACCTTAGCAAAATGAAATGAAAAAGAATTGCCGGCCCTTGTGTACTTCAATTCACTGAATGCCATTTTAAAGTTAAAACAGCATGATTTGGGACTTTCTGTGTTACTGATCCCTAGATGACATAAATACTTGAGATTTAATATTCACATTTAAAATTTCTCAGGCTTCATACTTATTCAGAAAGAATGAGTATTTAATTCTGGAGCAGTGTGAAGAAGAAGAGGTGCAAATGACCCCCAGACCTACCAAAGCCTACGTCCTGCATCCCCGTGTCCGGTGCCTGCATCCTGCTGCCGTGGCCACTGTGCCCGAGAGAAAGGCTGAAGGAGATGCTAAAGGAGAAAAAGCCAAGGTGAAGGACGAACCACAGAGAAGATCTGCAAGGCTGTCTGCTAAACCTGCTCCTCCAAAGCCAGAGCCCAAGCCTAAAAAGACCCCTGCACAGAAGGGTGAAAAGATTCTCAAAGGGGAAAAGGGAAAAGCAGACACCAGCAAGGGGAACAGCCCTGAAGAAATACCTTAACAGACCCAGCATAGACAGCTGAAGGTGCTGGAGATGCCAAAGGAAAGTGAGTGGATTTTTGATAACTGTGTACTCTGATGACTGTTCAGTTCAAAGTACTATTTTTTTTTTTTTTTT
>CAUYRT010040014.1:0-40734 GCA_963574885.1 Lepilemur ruficaudatus
AAAAAACCTGAATGTAGTGTTCAACCAGGTTGATAGGCTGTGGTAAAACCACAGCAGACTGAAGGAAGTTTGGGTCAGAAACTGTATAAAGTAGAAGGATGCCCGGCTGAGATGGCCCTAGAGACCCCACGGTGGTTTCTCGCCAATGTAAGAGCTACCTCGAGATAACATCATGTGGTTGAGGGTTTGAATAAAACTATATATAAACATTCTCAATCTGTTTGTCCCAAACAATTGAAGCTTCAGTTTTATAAAATTATGAAAGCAAAAGAACTCATATTTCACATATTCTGAGTTGTCTTCTGAGAGAGAAAGGTGACCCTCCAAGCTCCAGGGAAAGGTAGGATTAATCTAGGGCATACTCAGGAACCCTGAGTTCCTCTCCCCCGTCAAGCTGACCCACAGCAGTGTCCCTGTCGCTCTTGACAGTTCTGTCTATGCTTTGGGGAGAAGCCAGGGAATGTAAAAGTTAGGAGTCATTTCCATAGCACGAAAGTACGTCCCCAAAGGGTTAGTTACATGGATGCTCGAGAGGGGACCTTGCTCAGCAGCTGTCCCCCTCCTCTATTTCATCTTTCCTCCTTCTTTTGAAATGGGTTACGAGGGACAATGAGTGCCAAGTGTCAAAAAAGCAAACAAACTACCTGGGCCTGCTGATTTAAGCTGGCAAGGCAAACATCCTCCTTACCTCTCTGCTGTCCCCAATCCCATCTAGATGGCAGTAAAGAAGGACAGGAGGAAGGGGGGCACAGGAAAGGATCACCAGGCCAATTTTTGGAAGTCAGTTGGTGGGTGCGATTACACTGAGGAGAGATACTAGCAGGAGGAACAACAGCTCAGAACGTGGCGCAGAGAAGGCGGCAACAGAGCAGGGAGCTGGAAGGGTCCTGGCCTCAGAAATGGCAGTTATGAAAACGAACAAAACTGTGGATAGGTTCCTTCCCCTCACCCATTCACGTACAGTGGCTTTTGTGGCCCAGCCTGGAGCCAGAGTGCTGTTCTTTGCGGCCACTTGATCCGTGTGTCTGGGAGGAGACACAGCTCAAGAATAGTACCTTATTGGGGTACTGACTACTAACCTAAACTCACCTACTTTTTAACTTAAAAAAAAAAAACATATCGCACGACAAGAAGGCCCCGGTAGGGTGGCTTCCAGATGGTTCCTTTGGGGCCTCTGAGATGTCATTGCGCATCCAGAGTCTCCCCACCTTCAGCTTTCCCCACTCAGTGTGTCACACACCCCAGCACCACAAGGTGGCAGCAGCAGTCCTATGCCTCCCCTAGGCGGGACACCGTCTCCAGAAAGGACTGAGGCAGGCTCCTTTCTTCTGTTTAAGGAAAGAACATTTCCCAGAGCCCCTAACACACCTCCCACACTTCATTAGCCTAAGCAGGGTCACGTACCGACCCCTAAACCAATCACTGGCAAGAGAAATTAGGGTTTGGGGTTTTTTTTGTTTCATTTTTTTTTTCTTTTGGTAGTCTTAGTGCTTCTCCAACCTGAGCACGCATCAAAAACACCTGGAGAACTTGTTAAACCATCAGGCCGACTGCTGGGCGCCACCCCCAGAGGTTCTGACTTAATACATCTGGGCATGGGGGGCTGGGAGATTTGCATTTCTACCGAGTTCCCGGGTGGTGGCGAAGGTGCTGGTTTGAAAACCGCTCGATTTGAGGAGGCAACCAGCCATGAAAGAGCCCACCCGCTTTCAGCGTTTTAGGAGTGGTTTCAAGCCTGACTTCCTGCCCACACGTTTTCGGTTTTCGAGCTAAGCCTTCCAGTGCACACGCCCCGCCCTCCCGCTCAGGGCTGGTCATGCCCCTCTGTCAGGGAAGTCACGACTGTAACCATCAGAAGACCTAAAAGCAGAAATGTCCAAAAGTGGCTACCTCTGGGGAGCAGCAGGAAAGGAGGGGGAGGAAGGGAGGTAATGAGACATTTTATGATTTTTATATGCCCATCTGAACAGATCGAATTTTTCTTCTTCTGTGTATTGCTTTAATAAGAATGCATTTGTAGCACACATTTGTTCCTACTAAAGAATATTCTCAACTTTTTTCCTTTCTCCAACCAGGCATTTCCATGCAGCAAGTCAAGGTTGTGAATGGAACTTAATGTAGGTGGGAGTAGCTGGTCTTTCAAAAATACCAACAATTGAGTTTAAATCACTGTATTGAGGTTGGCAAAATATGCAGCTTTGGCTTGCACCAAAATTTATCTTAGCAAAGGCACTCTTCTCCTTTGGAAAAATATTTTGAGAAGGACCTGGGAGGAAAGTTCACATCCACTTCTGCCCGAGCCACCAGCAGTACCATGGACTCCACGAAGGCAGCACCAAGGCTCCAGAGAAACAAGCTGAATGCTCTGCAAAGACAGAAGCCCTTGGACCTCCTTGGGAAATGCAGCAGAGGGCAGAGAAGGGAATGAGAGAGAAACGGGTGCCGACCGGAGGGAGGGGGTTGCACTCCATGTATGTGATTGTTTTTGGTGGAAACTAAAGTGGCCAAGTTTCAAGTTTGACATGAGGTGACCCAGACAACCCAGGAGGAAGCAGAAGGCCAAGGAGGCAGAAGAGACTCCAAGAACTACTTAAGGTGAGTCCACACTAGGGAGATGTAGCAGAGATCTTGGTTTTCACTTTCCATAGGCCAAGTTATTCAAGAGTTTAAGGCAATTTTACCTTCATCTCAAAGGGCAGATCAGCCCCTAGCTGACTCCCAATTATATAAGAACTAGAAAAAGCCACCAAGTTCACGTCAGAGAGCAAATGTTTCCACCCTGTGCAATTGCCAGGTGACTGAGGACTCTGCCCTTCTGAGATGGAGCTGTCACTCACCTGCTGCAGAGACATCTTCCAGGAGGGGGTTGGGGGTGGGGGGTATCCAGCAGTGTCCAGAGCCACTTGGGCTAGAGGTCTCTGTAGACCAAAAGCTAAGTGTATTCTTCAGATGGAACAACTCTCAAAGCTCCAGGGCTGGCATTTATCTATAGAAGAAGCTAGAAAAGCCAAGTCTGACCCATTGCAGGGAACTCTCTAAGTAAGCAAGTAAAGAAATAAATAATGCTCTGTAGTTATTTTAAGCCTGGCTCACGCCATCATCATTATTTCATTCACTTTGTGAAGAACAGAGACTCTGGTTCAAATGATACTTATGTTCCATTTGGTTCTGGTCATCATTCCCCACTAATACCCAGGAAATAATCTGAAGTTCTTCCATTAGTACAAAATTATTGTTATTATTCCATTTGTTCAGGAACTTAGTGGATTCTGTTCACAATGCATTTCTTCTAGAATTCAAGTTTGTGTCTTTTTTTTTTTTTAAAAGCATTTCTATTTCTCTTCCTAATTGCAACTCTAGGTTGAATTATTATTTTTTTCCTTCCTTTCTATGGCCAATTCTCCTTTTTATTTATAAATTACCTATTTGATTCATTTGCTGACCTAACATAAAATCAACTTCATGCTATCATGCTGGGTAATTGGCTGATTCCTGTATGGATCAAATGGAAAAGCTTGTCATCAGACCGTTCTGTAACGCATCTCTCTTAGAAAGGTTAACACTATTACCTTAAGGAAAGCCATTCTTTAACTTATTAGAACAAAAGAATTTGAGGAGGAATGTATTGGCCATTTAGTCTCATAATCTAAAATCCAATTAGATTCTGCTCTTTTTGTCTCCACCCTAAGGAGGCCCATGAGGCCATACAGATGTTCACATTGGCTGGCCAGTTACATTTGTCCTCCTAGTGCTCCGGGGCAAGGACATGGCTGGCTTAGGGAGGCAAAGCAGGACTGAAATACCAGGCACGTGTACTTGCCAAATTGTGGGATATTTGGATCTTGGATTATTCTGTTCCAAGTTATAGCCTGGTAGGGAAAAGTTGTCTGTTTTTCTTCATCTGTAACCACTGGGAATAGTTGGCAAGAGGAACAATTCTTGTTTCTAGCTCCCTCTGCTGGCCTTTCAGAAAACCACTTGTCCTCTTACTGCTTTGTAAACGTGGAGGACCATCTTCCTGCCAAACGTTGAGTTGGTAGGGAAGTCAGGTCCACATCAACTAGGAAAAATAGGCTTTAGCTTCTCAAGTAACTTGGTGCTCCAAAATATGAGAATTGAAGGGCACCTTCCCAATGGTGAGTCCAAATTAAAACACAGATTCTCCAGCACACCCCACAAAGAAGTAAGACTGAGGTGGGACCCAGGTATGTTTATTCTGAGACAGAATGCCAGGCTGTCTGCTGTCCCTCCTGGTTAGAAATATAGGCTCTGGAGTTCTGTTTTATGTTTAATGCAAATTCTGGTTGCCACAGTTTAAATTTATATCTCTTTTGCAGGTTTAGTAGGGGAAAAAATGTAGAACAACTAATCATTAACCTGACTAAATACACTTGGTTATTTAAATGGCACCTATAGCATTGCTTTTTGGAGCTAAAAATTTTTTTAAATTAATTCTATTATTCTTTTTTCGTGGTTCTTATCCTCCTGAAAGATTCTGAGAAATAAATACTAGAAATTCAGAGCAATATTTAGCACTACACCTGAGTTTCCAAAAACCTTGCTGCTTTCTTGGGGCTTTCTCATTTCTTCTCCTTAGGGTTTTGTTAGTGTCATTGCATTCTCTCTGAAGCCGATGAGCAGTCAATTACACAGCCACCCAGGGACAGAAGGATCACAACTCCCAACCTGCTCACAGCCATTCGTTGTCCATGATGGCAGGGAACACAAGGCATGGTGGTAAATGACACACACAGCACACTGAGCCCAAGATAAGGTCTATAGATCAAACCTATCCCTAGCAAGAGAAGGGACCTTGCCATGTCAGCTCAGTGACTCAGAGATTGCTTCTCACTGGCCAGGGCAAGATTTACATTCAAATTCCCTTTATTCCAGTTAGAGCTGCACCAAGAAAAACGGTTTCGAGGCTCTAGGCTGTGTCCATGATATTGGCCAGATGCCTTACAAATGTATGGTCTTGGTTTTTTCCTACCAACGGAAACAACTCAAACTTTGTCCAGATAACCATGGGTCAGTCAAAGCACACATAGGACAGGAGAACAAAACATTTACATAGTTCATTCTATCTAGGAAAATATTATATATGCACCATAAAATACCTTTCTACAACCCTTCATTGTTTACAAAGCATGTTAATATGTATTTTACAATCAAATTTCATAATTAAAAAAACTAATTTGTTACAATGGTTTGTTACAATTGATGTGTTTGTCTATATGTCTGTATGTGTCTATGTATATATAGATACACTCATATTTATTTATACATATACTTATAACTTTTAAATCAGGGAATTTTAAATAATGGATTAACATCTTTAAGGTAAACTCCTTGATTATTCAAAATAATGTTCCAATTTTGACAAATATTAACTCAAAGTATCTGTAAGGACTCAATTAATGGCACAATGCACAAGCACTCAAATTTAATCTCCTGTGAGTAGCCTTCTGAAAAATACCAGTGGCAACACATTGAGACAGTCTGGCTTCAATGAATGGAAGAAGGAATACTAAGCTAAGTATAGGTAAAGCTCTCTGAGTTTTTCAGAGACATGCCTCTTTCCAAAAAATATTTTTTATTACAGATATAATATAGGTTCACCATGCAGCAGAGCTGGGAGATGCCCCTTTGTAATGTCAGATCATTGTGACTCTCCAAGGTGAAAATTGATATGCACCTTCAAGCATCCACTGGCAATGCTCATTGTTTACTTATTTGAATGCTCATTTTCCCTTTTATTTTATATTTCACTTCCAGCGGCTAAAAGATGCAATGTACACAAAGCTGTTAAAAATACAGTGCATACTACGGAAGTTTCATTCTTTTGCATGCGGCCATCCAATTTTTCCAGCACCACTTACTGAAGAGAGTGTTCTTTCACCAATGTAAGTTCTTGTTGACTTTTTGGAGGATCAGTTGGCTGTAAGTATGTGGCTTTATTTCTGGGTTCTCTATTCCATTCCATGGGTCTATGTATCTATTTTTATAACAATACCATGGCGTTTTGGTTTCTATAGCCTTGTGATATATTTTGAAGCCAGGTAATGTGATGGCTCCAGCTTTGTTGTTTTTGCTCAAGCTTGCTTTGGAAATTTGGGCTCGTTTTTGATTCCATGTGAATTTTAGGATTTTTTTTATAATTCTATGAAGAATGGCATTGGTATTTTGATAGGGATTGCATTGAACCTCTAGAGTACTTTGGGTAGTATGATCATTTCGATGATATTAATTCTTCTGATCCATGAACATGGGATGTTTTTCCATTTGTTTGTGTCATCCAAAACCAAAATTTTTCTTTCAGCATTTTGCCTATATCATTTTATTCTCTTCTTGCCTGTATGGTTTCTGCTGGGAAATTGGCTGTTAGTCTGATGGGATTTTCTTTATGGATGACTAGAAACTTTTGCTGTTTTTAGGATTCACTTTTTATCTTAGACTTTAGACAGTCTGACTATAATTTTCTGTGGAGAAGAACTTTTTGCTTTGTATCTGCCTGAAACTTTTTGAGTCTTCTGTATCTGAATGTCTAAATCTCTTGCTAGACTTGGGAAGTTTACATCTGTTGTTTCATTAAACAGGTTTTCTAATCCTTTCATTTTCTGTTCACTCTCTGTGATGGTTACCAATAACTCATATTTTCAGTAGCTTTATGTTGTTCCAAACGTTATGAAGGCTTTGTTCATTCTTTTTTATTTTTTTTCTTCGTTTTTCTCTGATTGGTTATTTTAAAAGACCTATTTTCAAATTCCAATATTCTTTTCTTTGCCTGATCTAGTCTATTGTTGAAGCTTTCAAATGTATTTTATATTTCCTTCAATAATGCTTAATTCCAGTATTCCCATTTTGTTCTTTTAAATATATCTATCTCATTGGTAAATTTCTCATTGATATCCTGAATTGGTTTTCTAATTTATTTGTATTATTTTTCAGAATTCTCTTGTATCTCATTGAGTTTCTTTAAAATCAATGTTTTGAAATCAGAGATTTCAAAGATTTCTTTTTGATTGAGATCTATTGTTAGAAGGTTTTTGTGGTTTTCTTGGAAGTGTAATATTTTGTTGCATTTTCTTGTTTCCTGTGTCCTTACATTGATATCTGTGCATCTGGTATAACAGCTACTTCTTCCTATTTTTGAATTTATTTTTGTGGGGGAGGACTTTTTCCTGAAGATGTATCTGTGGTGTTGACAGGACATTTTGACTTTGATTCTGGGTACATGCAGTAGTATAGTCTCTGTATTATTTATTTGGCTATAAACAGTGTTAGTGCTTTCTGTGATTTCTTTGAAGGATTAGTGTGCAGTTTTTAGTGCAAGTTGTAGTGAAGTTGTGCTAAGGCTTGGGAAGCCAGGTGAGCTAGTCTTCAGGCACCAGTGGTGGCAGCAGTGAGTTAAGTGTGCCTATCTTTGTGCTCAAGGGTGGTGTACACTGGCACTCGTGTTGGTGGTTAGTGGTGAGCTGATTCTTGGGCCTCCAGGTGGCTTGCTCAGTTGCCAGTAGTGGCAATGGTGGGACAGGTGAATAGATTCTCAGGTCCTTGGACCTTGGGCCAGTTTGGTATGGGCGATTACAGTAGCAGTGGTAGGAAAACCCTCTGGGTACTGAGCAAGGCAGGCTTGTATTGGTGATGTCTGAGGTGTGGAGTCTCCCTCAGTAGCCCCAGACACACTGTTCTCAGCCTCTCCTGCTTCCTGTGGCAACAGTGTCACAGCACCATGCAAGGGCAGGAGGATCCTACCTTTGTGTGTGAGCCCAGGCATGGAGGCCAGGCTGCCACTGAGGTAGGTTATAGTTGCCAATCACCACCCAGACAGGTAGTCCTCTGGCTTGCCAGCCCCAGCCTCAAGTGGCAGCAGGAGTGTGTGTGCAGAGGGGAAAGATGGATCTTGTTCTCTATGCAAGAGCCTGAGCACAGAGGCTGCTCCACTACTGGGAGAGGATTTCACTCTTCACTTGCAAAGCCAAACACAGAGTTTGTGCCACTGCTTGGGGCAGGGTCACTTCTCATAGCCCCAAACAGGGACCTCTCAGGCTCTGGAAAGCAAGTGCTTTGGTTTCCTTTGATTCAGGGGCTGTCTTTTTGATGTGTTGCACCCTTCTTTCCCTGAGGAGTAGTATTCTCTGTGGACTAGAGTACTGGACACCCTGCAGCACCTTTGGGTCCATCCGGTGCTGTGCCACTGCAGTCCTCTGAGTGGATGCTGGGGAATATCAGCGGGAGCTCCCAGGAGATATGTGGAGATATGGGGGCTGTGTTTCCTGGAGTGGGATGCAGTCCAGTGATGGTTGCATTCCTAACGTGGTGCCCTGCCACAGTCTTGTTGGGGAAGGGAGTTGAGTGATCCAGAGTGAGTTCCTTGTCTGATGCAATGCCCTCCTGGGATCTCCAAATCACTACCTATTGTCAGGGCTTGTATGGGTTGAGGGGCTCTTTAGTGGTTCAGATTGCAGCAGTCTGTAGCAGGGATATGGCCCACTGAAGCTTTCTTACCTACCCTTTCCCAACAATACTGAGCCCCTATGAACTCCTAGTCAATCTCAGTTGAGCTGGTAACTTGCCTTCCTCTCCTGTTTCTCAGGTGTCTCTAGTGAGTTCTCCATTGGACTCTAGTGTTCTCTTTTAGATGCTCTATTTGAGATATGATTTTCTGTTCATAATTTTGATTCTTCTTTCTGGAAAGAGCAGGCGTCTGATGTCTGTAATTAGCCATCTTGAACCAGAATTCAGAACTATAATTTTAGTGTATTGATCATGTATCCTGGGACCTTGCTAAACTCATCTACTAATTCTGTTAACAATTTTGTGGGTGCCTTAGGATTTTCTACATAGATGATCATGTCTGAAAATAAAATGACTTTTACTTCCCTCTTTCTTATCTGTATGCCTTTTATGTCTTTTCCTTGATTCATTGCACTGGCTCAGACATCCAGTATAATGTTGAATAGAAGTGGTGAAATTGGATATCCTTGCCTTCCTCTCATTCATAAGGGAAAGCATTCAGATTTTCATCATCAAGTATAATTTAACTGGAGATTTTTTTGAAGATGCACTGTATCAAGTTGGGAAATTTCTGTTCTGATTTGCTTAGAGCTTTTATCATGAATGAATGTTGAATTTTGTCAAATACTTACGTGAAAGATAATATATTAATATAAATATATAATATATTAAGATCATATGATTTTTCTTTTTTATTCCATTGATATGGTGAATTATAATGATTTATTTTTGAATGTTAAACCAGCTTTGCACTCTTGAGATAAATCCCATTTAATTTGATGTATTTTCCTTATTATTTATTGCTATATTTGATTTGCTAATATTTTACTAGGGGTTTTTGTATCTAGATTGATGGGGCATAGTCTATACTATATGATGGCCTCATATAACTTGGGAAGTATTTTCTCCTCTACTATTTTCTGGAGAAGTTTGTACAAGATTTGTATTGTTTCTTCCTTAAATGTTTGATAGAATTTATCAGTGAACTTATCCAGTCCTGAATTTTTCTTTGTGGGAAGGTGTTTAATCACAAATTTAATTTATTTAATAGATATAGGCCTAATCAGATTACTGTCTTCTTAAATGAGCTTTACTAGTTTATCTATTTTCTTAATTTTTTTAAATGATAAGTCTAGATAGAGTTTTTCATTTGTGTTGATCTTTTCAAAGAACAAACTTAATTTCATTTATCATTGATTTTCTCTATTGTATTTCTATTTTCAGTTTTATTATTTCCTACTTGTTATTATTAATTTTCTGCTATTATTATATTTACTTTTCTTTTTCTATTTTCTTAAGATGGAGACTTAAATTATTGACTTCAGACTTTTTATCCTTTTTCTAATATAAGAATTTGATGCCATAAATTTTTCTCTAAGCACAACTTTAGCTCACAAAGTTAATATGTTGTATTTTTATATTCATTTAATTCAAAATATTTTCCAATTTAATTTGTGATTTCTTCTTTGACACATGAGTTATTTAAAGTATGTTGTTTAATTTTAAATTATTTGAGGATGTTTTAGACATGTTTCTGCTTTTTAATTTCTAGTTTAATTTCAGTGTGTTCAGGGATCATACTTTATATAATTTGACTGATTTTAAATTTATTGTGAATATTTCCTATCTTGATGAATGAAGGATACGCACTTGAAAAGAAGGTGTATACTAATGCTGTAAGTGTATTTTTCTATAATTGTAAGTTAGGCAAAACTGGTTGATGGTTTTGTTCAGGAATTCTATATCCTTACTTATTTTTCTTCTACTTGTTCTATTTATTCCTAAAGGTAAAGTATTGAAATCTTCAATTGTAATTGTGGATTTGTCCTTATCTATTTTCTGTTTTATCAGGTTAGGTTTTTTAAAATGTATTTTGAAATTCTTTTATCAGGTTCTTGTTTCATTTTTTTCTCTTTTCCTGTATATTTTATTAAATTGCTATTTTTTATAATTCCATTTATCTTATTGATTGGATTATTAGCTGTATTTTATTTATTTATTTATTTATTTTTGGTTAGTAGTTGTCATAGGACTATAGTTCTTGTTTTTAACTTACTGTTTACCTTCAAATAACATTATACCATTTCACATATAGTATAAACTCATTTTAACAGTATACATTCATTTTCCCCACTCTGCCTTTGTGCTATCATTATCATACATTTTATTTTACGTATGTTATAAACACCACCAAATAATATAATTTTTGCTTTATTTGCTATAATTTTTTCTTTTAAAGAAATTTGGAAGAATAAAAGTAATTTAAAGATTTCTAACTTTTTTTGAGGTTTTTAACACTCTTCAATCTTTTATGTATATCCAGGTTTCATTTCCATCTTGTATTACATTCCTCAGCCTGAATAAATTTCTTTCATCTCTCTTATAGTGCTGGTGTGCTGGCAATGAGTTTCTCAGTACTTGTTTACCTAAAAAAATTTTCACCTTTATTGTTAAAGCATATTTTCACTGGATATATAATTCTAGTTTGACAATGCTTTTTTTTTTTAAGACAATATTACTCCATTGTCTTCTGGTTTGCATAGTTTCCAATGAGATGTCTGCTGTCATTCTTCCTTTTGTTTTTCTCTATATGATGGGTTTTCCCCTTCCTCTGACTGTCTTCTCTTCAATATTTTCTCTTTATATTTGGTTTTGAACAGTTTGAGTTTTTTAATGTATTGTTATCTGAGGTTTTTGAATCTGTGGTTTGTTATAGCCCATTAATTTTGAAAAATAGTTGGCAGCTATCTCTTCTAATATTTCTTCTGCTTGATTATCTTTCTCTTCTCCTTAGCAGACTCTAATTTCCTTTGTTAGATAGTTTGATATTGTTCAGAGATCTTGAATTTTTTAATTTGTTCTTTTTTTGGCTTTTTTTCTTTATGTTTTAGTTTGAATAACTTCTAGTGGCATATCTTTAAATTTACTAATTATGTTCTTTGCTGCTTCCCTGTGATCATCTCATCAAAAGGATTATTTTTCTTTCACATCATGGGTTTTAAAAATCTATTTATAGCATTTTGTGTGTCACTTTTTGATAGTTTTTTTCTTTCCACTGAAATTGCTCATCAACTCATGCAAGCTGTTCACTTTTTCCACTATATTATTTAACATATCAATCATAGTTATTTTAAAGCCTTTGGTTTCAACATCTTGGCCATTTCTGGGTCTCATTCTGTTCTCTTTATCTCTTGATAATAGATTTTTTCTTTGTTTTTAATCTGCTTTACAATATTTAATTGAATGTCAAACAATGAGTATGAAAGAACAGTAGAGAATAAAGTAAATAATATAAATAATATTTATGCTGGAAATTTGCAGCATTTTGTTTTTTTAGACTGTGTGTGTGTATGAAGGGGTGAATTGATCTAGCTAATAATTTAGCTGGGTTTGGATTCTTTTGGTGCTATAGTTACCTTTAGCATATCATAGGATTCATGTTCTTCCAGTGGTAGATTGCTACTAACTTATATATACTGAGGTGCTTTGAGTCACAGATGGTTTTTCTCAATATTTCCACTCTGCCTCCAGTTTTCAGCCAGCCCTCCTCACTTATGCTACAGAGGGTAGGGGTCTCTGTTCTCACTTTTCCTCAGTGGCATTTGCTTGTTGCTTGTTACTTAGTTCAAGGCTCATGGTGGCAGCTGGGAAAGTTTTTCTGTTCTGCTTCAGCCTCAGTTTTAGGTAGTCTCTGTCTTCCTGAATCTTGGAGTATGGCTTTCTCCTTATTTCTGTCCTCCTCCAATGTCAGATGATCTTTATCTTCTACTCAGTGCAGGGTCTAACACATAGGTAGGTTTCCTGATGCTCCTCCTTATGGCAACCAAATTCTGGCTTGTATCAGTAGAGAGGTCTTGTGCAAGCCAGTTTCTTGCCTCTCCTCCAGTGGCACAAAACCTCTCTTTTGTATCAGTCCATACTTGTCCCAAGCAAAATTTCTGTTGCTCCCCTAGGAAGAGAATTTTTTTTCCTAGTGTCCAGGCAAAGTGGAGGAGCAGGTTTTTACTCCTCCCCAGCAGTAGCCAACTTTAGCCTGGGATGGGATGGTGGTGGGAGGAGTGGATAAAGGAAAAGAGTAACAGGGAGAAGAGGATGCTCCCTTGACAGCAGATGACTTCACCTCATGTCAAGCAAGGTCATGTCCAGGATGTAGGCAGTTTTCTATCTCTCCAGAAGATGGCTTGTGTTTCTTATTGCAGAAGTGGGCAGGTATCTTGACTGTCTTTGAGTAGTACCTAATCACTACCCTGTATTTAAACAGTGCCAGGGTTTGGATAAGCTTCTCTAAGTACTCCTGCTCCATTTTCAAACCTTGGCAATCTCCACATGCCTGCACCATCAAAATGGGCTGTCTCACTAAGGCTTAACAGGGCTGTGCCTTTTTTCCTCAGCTCTCATATGTCTTTTCCATGTCCTTTCTGTGGTCTATTTAATTCCATGCTTTTTGCACTTTTGTGCTTTTTCTTGGTAGTATAATTGTTTAAAATGGCCCCCAAATGTAGTGCTGAAATGCTGTCTAGTGTTCCTAAGCACAAGAAGGCAATGATATACCTTATGGAGAAAATATACCTTATGGAGAAACTTTATTTAAGCATGAGATATAATTCTTTTGACCTGAATTAAGCATTAGAATAAACAATATATATTAAATCAAGTGTCTTTAAATGGAAATACACATAAAACAAGGTTATGTATTGATTAGTTGACAAAAATGTTTTGGCCAGTGGCTCATAGGAACCTAACCCTGTATTTCCCTTAGGAGCAATGGTCCTGTATTCACTAATTCAGTGTTTCTGGTGATTTTATAGAACATAATTACCACTAATAAGAGAATTGACTGTATATATGTTGGGTGGAGGGTTAGGTAAGGAAGTATGTACACACACACACACACACACACAAGTGTATCTGCTGGTGTATTCCTAAACTACCTCTGGTAGTATCTCCAAGAAACCAAGAACATTCTTGATCTCTTTAAAGAGAACTGGGTGGCTGGGAAAAGCAGTGGGAAGGAGACTTTTCACTGTATCTGTCACCTTTTGTATCTTTTAAATTTTGAACTAAGTCAATGTGCTACTGTCCAAAGATATATACAAATTTAAAACAAAACCAATGAGATACCTAAAGTAGTCAAATTTACAGACACAGAAAGTAGAATGATGATTGCCAGGGACTAAGGGGAGGGGGAATGAGGAATTATTATTTAATGGGTATAGATGGGATGATGATAAAGTCCTGCAGGTGGATAGTGGTGATGGTTGCACAATAGCGTGAATGTACTTAATGCCCCAGAACTAAACATTTAAAAACTGTTAAAATGGTAACTGTTATGTATATTTTACCATAGTAATAGAAGGTGGGAGTGTGCCTGTCTCAGGCCTACTTCCCTGGCCAATCTTTCTCTTGAGCCCCTGTGGAGACTTTATTGAAAAAGCTACTGAGTGAGTGTATGCTCTTTTGTGCCTGGAGTGCCCAGGATCCTAAGCTATCATGCTATCCCATTTGGCCTTAAATTTTTACTTAAATTTTCAGTTGTTTTCTTCTTATCTGCCTTTAAGGCTCCCACTTCTTCTGTTCATGTTCTTCCTAAGCTAAAACAATCTGCATGTCTTAGCTCTTCCTGTTAGGGCCTGCTATCCTTTGAAATCCTGTTGCCTACTTATCTTACAACCCTAGTTCTCTGATGGGCTCAAGAATTCTATAGATTATCTGGCTTTTTCTCAGTATTAGTGTGGGAGTGACATTCACTTCCAGCATTCTACATCCTAAGCAGAAGCAAAACTTGTATCTTGATGTTTGACTCTTACTAGATCCTGAATTCCCTGAGGACCTCAAAATGACCAGCTACCTAAAAATGAAACTCAGCAACCACTATTCTAAAATATTCTAATTCTATTCATTCCTCTAAAATCATGTATTCCTCACATTTTAGCTTTAAGATATGATATTAATTTCAGTTAAATTATATACACCTGCGGTCCTTTAACCACCGGGCCGCAGACTGGTACCAATCCATGGCCTGTTAGGAACTGGCCGCAGCCACTCCCCATCACTTGCATCACCACCCGAGCTCTGTTTCCCCCCCACCCTGCCTCTTTCCATGGAAAAATTGTCTTCCATGAAACCAGTCTCCGGTGCCAAAAAGGTTGGGGACCGCTGAATACAGAAATGAAATAGCCTGACTCTTACTTACCTGCCCACACCGTTACTCTCACCAAGTATTTCTGATAGTCTCCCTGGATTGTGTTCATAGGGAAATCTCATTACCATGATACCTGCACAGATCCATAGGCATCACCACTGTGTGAGCACCGTGGTCTCTCTTCAAATATCCACTACACTCAGCTGTTTCCTGGCTTGTGGTCACCATCACGCTGCCAAGCAGATCCTGCCCCTGCTCCAGTGAAGCCTGTCTGGGGATGACCATCACTGCTGCCACCCTGGGCTATCCTGCTGCAAAGAGTCAGCCACAGGGCACCAGAGCTGTGCAAAGTTGTAGGGAGCAGTGAGAGAGAAGGTTTCCCTCCATTTAGGGTTGCATGCTGTGTGAGGGATCCCAGAAGAGGATTGCTGGAGCCAGTGTATTACAGAATTTCCAGTTTATCCTTCAATTTTATCTCCCGATAGACATGTGAGCATCTAAGCAAGGGCAGATTTAAGTTAATAGCAATTATGTCCTCTGAATTCCTACTCTCTTTGGGAAACATCTGTTTTCACTGGTTGGAAGTCTTTATACTTGGCTTCTTTTCCCCTCAGGCTACAACCTCCTACAGCAGGTTTCTTTGAGGCTGTCCCACCAGCTCCCCAGAAATACCCTGTTATGTCTGAACTCCACTAGTGCGTGCAGCTTGACTCCCACACAGACACATGCAGCACCAATCAGAAGACTCCTTTGTCCCCAGTGCAAATAGCCATCTGTCGAATCTGTTCACCTATTAGCTAAGCATGTCTGAATTCTTCGCAGCAGGCTGTGCCTCCAGTTGCAATTTCCATGTTGAAAATATGTTCTTCATTAGGTGTTTTCCCCCCAAAGACCTTAGAAAAATGCAAAGCAGGCTCAAATGTTCACAATGCAACTGGTATTGCTGCATTTTAATCATATGAATTAACATTTATAGGTGTTTATCTTTGAGAGCGGTGAGGTTGTGGCAGGGCATATGTGTTCCATGTCAGGAACAGAAAAGGGCAATTAATTTAACTAAGAAATCATTTTTTGGAAGTGATTTAGTGAACCCAAAGAGAAAATAAAAACATTTTTACAACAAACATCATGTTCTTTTTTATGATTATAAGGTTTTAATGAGAAATAAACAACAAAGACACTTAAAAGTGAAAATGAGTATAAACATCAGAATGTGCACACTGTAATAGATCACAAAATATCAAGTTCTCATACCTGGTTTTTTAGGTCATTAAAAAAAGATGTAGGAATATGCATATTATTTCATGTCACTGAGATTTAGGAATGGAAGTTGAGACCCTTTTAAAATGTTTTCATTAAATTCATAATTTATACAGCAGACCCTTTTCAAATATTTGTGTTAAATTTCACAATTTATACAGCAATACAGAAAAGTTAACACTTGTTATTCACTTGATCATTCTCCTGCTTCCCACACACACTGCCCAGCTGTGGATATGCCCTCCTCGTCACCACCTCCCTTCTCATATCAGTATCTCCTTTCTTTCTCTCTTCGCTACTTCACATTTCTACTACCCTCTCGTGTACTTTTAAATAAGTCTTTTAAATGACTGAGTTCTTTATACCTTAGTGTGCATTTATGCCAATGAGTCATCTCCCTCAGAGACACTTGGATTCTAAAGCTTTATCTCCAACTGTGTAATGAAAATCTTCTTTTAAATGAAAATCCAATATCAGCTATCCTGGAGATATAGGCGAACTTGATTCAAAGCTCTTAATTCCACAGCCTTGAAATCCAAGGCCCTCCTTGTGATTTTTGTGAATTTCCAAGAGTTATCCTCTCGGTGTCCCCTGCCAATGGCTCCCGAGTCTGCCGATACTGTCTCTGTTGTGCATCAGCTTAGACTCAGAAGACAGTACCATTTTTTGGGTTTGGTAGGATTTGCTGAAGATCTGGAATTACAGTGGACAGTACATGTCCCTCTACCATCTCACCTGTTCTATGCTACCCTTCTTTTTTCTTTGAACAGGAGTCGAGATGGCTGCTGGAAGACAACCAAGCTTAGTAATTGAGTGAAGCCTGAAATTCCAGCCATCTTTGGAGCACCCCTGGGAGAGGGATGGAGTGGGGAGAGGCAATGGTGGCAGTGGCATGGGGTTGCTTCTTAGAAAGGAACCGCACCTCTACACACTCAGCAAAGGATTGTCAGCAGCAATTAAAGGTAGTGTTACTGCAGCAGGGAAGAGCAACTAAAGTAGACAATTTACCCAGCTCCCAAAGACAAGAGGCTTTGGGGGATGAGGTGAAGTTGGCCCACACTGGCACTGCTCCTGCTCCTGTCTGTTTACTGGAAGAAATGCTCCTTCTCTCTTAGGGCAGGGTTCCTGCATACGGTGCAAAGATAGCTTCACTACACTTTTAGTTTGTGAAAAACATGAATATAATTGCCTCTACTCCATGGCCCAAACTCTAAATCATGCCTCCTAATTCAAAGAGAAACAGTCAGACAACTTAATAGTCATCAAAAACAATTCAAGATAATTCAGATCTTTTCCATCTCTTAAGGACCCACATTCTTAGACCATAGTCAAATATCTTAAGTGTCCTCTCTTTAAGCTCTGCCATTCTCAACATCCTTCATGTAGATACAAGTGGCTCCCTTGCAAATTCTCTCTCCCATCCTCAACTCCCAACTTAAAACTCCCTGAAATCTACCCTACTGGGATCTTCTAGCTCTCCACCTCATTCCTAGATTTATTGCATTTTTTCTTTAATTTCCTGTATAAATTCTCTAACACTTCTCCTGTTATCTAATAAACTAGACCTCATGATGATAAAAATAACCACTGGGAAAAGGGGAGTAGAGGGGGAGAAGGAAAGCAGGAGGACAGCATGGTGAAAGGGAAGGACCAAGTCAACAATGCTAGAATTTCCAGAATGTTCCTTATGGGCAAGGGGAATGTCAGAGATTATAATTGTTTATGCATTATTTGATTTTGTTTGTACTGTTCAAGGAAAATAAGATTTCTTAGACAGAATGAAGGTATTTTTTGATAAGGAGGAAACATTTCTCCACCACTTTTATATCTGGGTAAGGGGCTTCATTGAAAAAACAAAAAATAAAAAACAGAACCCTAGAGTGGGATTTTCTGAGGCTGGCATGAATCCATGGCCCTTGTTCACTAGACCTATCTGAACAGGGTCCTTCTGCCAGAAGAGGCCATCATGATAAAAGCCTTAATTAGTCCTTTTAGAATTATAAGGACTAATGTGAGATCATTGAGCAAGGTGTCAGGGAGCTTGAGTGACCTGCTCTGTCATTAGCTTTTTTCCCCTCCAATTTAGGTAGCATATCTATTCAACTGTCCATAACCACCATCCCTACCTGGATAGGAATTTTGTAGGCCAGGCCCCTGTGAAAAATGAGGGTGGGACCCTCCTACCCTGGCCATTGGCAGGAAGTCGGGCTCATTGGTGTACTCCTGCTGGTTAGAACATCACTAAGGGCTCACAGGCCAGGAGTAGAGAGACCATCCCCCTCAGCAGCACACTTTCTGGAAAGCTGTTTTCAGCTGGGCACCTGAATCTACTAGAGGCCTTCCCCAAACCCAGCAACACTGGAGACCTGGCTTCTCACCCCACATGCTCTACCTCTGGGGGTCTCAGTGCAGTGAACAAACCTTTTCCTGCACAGCAGAGCCCGGGTCAGGTGTGTTGGGAACAAGATAAGCCCCTACCTAACACCTCCTTGTACTTCATGTTTCACTGACCTTTGGCTGGTAATCACCATGTGTTGGGATGCATGGCTTTCCATTTTAGACACTGATGTCAGCTCCAAACAGGTTCTACTCCTATCACACACCTACAAAGGACCAAATATCTGTTTGGAATTTACATGTAGTATTCAGATTTTAAAACAAAAGTACAAACTAAAACATTAACTTGTTAGATTGGTTAATAATTATTAAGACCTATGATACCTTTGAATCAGAAGATATTATTACCAAAATCTCAGCACTTTCTTTGAGATCACAGAAGAAGAATGAGGACAAGTGGTTTGAGGAGAAGGAAAGTGGAGTTTATTAATTTGCCAGGAAATGAGGAGGATGGAGACTCTTGTCTAAAAATGTCATCATCCTAATATTAAGCAGAAATACAGAGTTTTTAAAGGGATGGTTTTTAGTTTTGGGCTATTGTCATTTAAGTACAGTTAATGATTGTGATTGTTCCATCTCTGCGGAAGACAATTTCGTGACCTCCGCCCAGGATCTCTGTTTGGACAATTTTCTTAAGCCATTTCTTGCAGTACAAAGAACAAAGGACATTTCTCTGTCCCTCCTGACCACTGGCCTGAGGCAAGGATATAGGTTTTAGTTCTCAAAAAGGGTGAGAAGGTTTTAAAGAAAGAGAAAACTTTTTTGTCATTTTTTGGGTCATTTCCTCTGTAACAATGTGCTTCATAAGAATTTTGCAACAATAGTAGGAGCTAACAAACATTGAATATTTCCTGGGTGTCTGGCACGTACTACTTTATTTCATATAATCCTTGGTCTGTGGCTCTCTGACTCTCAGGACTGAGGATGGGTTCAGGCCCCAGAGAATGGAGACAGCACAGAAGGCACAAAGTAACCACAGGCTTCGTTCTAGTCCAGTTGGAAACACACGTCTTCATTATGAGAGTTAACGCAAATGAGCACAGTTTAAATGAAGCCCTGCTAAATTACTCAGAACAGGAAGGCCATGTAAGAAGATTTCCAAGGGAGCCTTGCAGAGAGAAACAGGAGAGCCCCAGGTGGTAATGGCCATCTCATTTCCTGCCAGCACTTTCTTACCACACCACATCACTTCTCTGTTTTTCTGCTTTACAAATCAGTAAGATGAGAGCCTCAAGACCATAAAGCCCACAGCCTAGAGACTGTGATTAAATGTGAGATTCAAAATTAGCTATAATAGAACTAAGCTCTCACATGGGTTTCTAAAGAGGATTTGTCTCTTTCACTAAGAGGACAAAGAAGGTTGCTAAACCTCTCGGTGAAACAAGTCTCAGTTCCTCTTCTGTGACTGAGTTGCTGAACTTCATTTTCTGTAGATCCCTTAGTATCCAGCTCCCCTCCCACCTGCCTGACCTAAACCTGCACGAGAGGCTGTGGTTGGTGGCAGGGAAAGAAAATATATAGTTTAGATTCTGAGGAACATGGCTTCTGGAAAGTTCTGTGATTACTCTTCCCGAAATGGATGCTCTGTCCCCTCAGGACCCCGGCAATAAGCCATGCCCACGATTTATCTTCTTACCTACTTGCAATAAAAGAAAGAATAATGAACCAAGCACTGCAAGACCACATACTTATCCCAAATCTTAACTAAGTGATCTTTGCCTAAATGGTTAACCTCCCTAGAGTGTTTCCTCACTTGAAAAAATAAGGAAGTTGGACCAGGTGGCCTCTAAGGGCCTTCTCAACTCTGAAACTCAGTAGTGTGAGTCACCTAAAATAAAAGCATTTTCATCTTCTAAAGTTCTCAGGCTTTGAATGCAGCAAACCCAGCATGCACAGCAAATGGCCCCCTGAGTGGAAATTGCTTCCTGGAAGTGTTATTGATAAGCACTTAATTTTCATACCAGATTCATATTTCCTGTAAGAATTACCCAGTCCCTTATTTAGAATGTGATATCAATTTCAGCTATAGTTACATTGATTTGAGTATAAAATTTGTTGTAAAACACATTTCTTCTGATTACTTATTTTTGCTCTGCCCAGTAGCTAAGAGATAAATGGATATGTGTGATAATTCCTTCAATACCCTAAGGTTTTTTTAAATTAACAAGTAGAAAAAATAGATTGAAATACTTCTGAATAAATGAATAATATGAATGTGTGAAAACAAATATAATTTAAAAAGTGTTGGAACCCCCCAAACAATCTAACCCTTGAGAGAGATGTGACTGTGATCTGAGTCACATCACAGGTGGTTACAATTTCTGTTTCTCGGGTTAGAGATTGACTCACTTTCTTATTTTTCGTATTCTATACAATGACTAGAGAGAATTAGACCACACCAGGGACAAAAACCTCCTGCTTTCTTAATTAATGGCCCTTGTTAAAGATTAACTTCTCCTTTGTTGTACCACTTTGCTTAGACCAGATGACAGAAAGCCTGTGATTATTACACCCTCTGTAAAAAGAAATATTAAATGTACCCTTCCCAGAAAGAAACACTACTTATAACTGATCAAATTTCTGTAACTATGTGCTAACCTTGTATGAATAATGTTGTAATCCTGGTAAAAGCTCCTCTGTCTCTGCCTATGTAAATAAAATCTTAACTTTCCAACTTTGGAATTCTGGCTCCATTCCTTTGGTATTTCCAGTGGTCCATCCTCACACTTTGTGCTTGAAAAAACTTCCTTTAAGTTAGATTCTGACACTTCTGATTATTTCAGATTAACATTTTGGCAACCCAAAGGGGACCCAAAATAGGCTTTGTCTGATTCCACTGTTTCGTGGACAGCTGGGACCCAGGTACCAGCACTGACTGCTTGCATCCAACCAACTTCCCTGGAGACACAGGAGTCTTTGGTAAGACCTCTTGTAGCAGAGTAGCAACCCCTCCTCCCATAGATATGGGAGGGTAAAATTGATGGTGGGGAATATGTAACAGAGAGAATGGCCTGAGAAAAAGGATAAAAACGTTTTCTGTCTCTTTAAAATTTCCCTCACTGTTTTTGAGAATTAAAACCCACATTCCTGCCTCAGGCCAGTAGTTGGGAGGGTCGGGGGAAGTGTCCTTTGTTCTTTGTTCCTCAGGAGATGGTTCCAGGTAATTGTCAGGGCTGAGGTCCAGGAGGTCCCTATGGGTGGAGTTCACAGATTGTCTTCTCAGGAAATGGGACTGATTAGAATCATCGGCTATAGTTCAGCAATAGCCTGAAGCTGAACCCTCCCTTTAAAAGCTCTGTATTTCTACTTACAATAAGAAATTGATACTTTAAGATGAGAGTCTGTCATTTTCCTCATTTGCCAACAAATTAACACACTTCTCTTTCCTTCTCTTCAAACCACTCTTCTTCATTCTTCTGATGTGGCCTGGGGGACAAGTTCCAATTCAGTAACACTTTCTCTGGTTTCCAATCTCCCTGTTTTTGGCTGAGATTCAGTCTTTATTCAAGTGATTTGATCCTACACTTGCTGGGTCTAGAATTGAAGCTCAGCTTTAAGGCTTTAAGGTAGGAATTTCATTCATTCCTTATTTCTCTAGAGAGTCCACTGTTTGCAGGTTTGTGGTTTCGCTTTTCTTTGAGGTTAAGGTTTTGTTTGCCTTACTTGCTAAAGTGTGTAACCTTTTCTCTCATTCAAATTTGGTCAAGGAGAAAAGAATTTCTCTTTGAAAAGAGGAAATGAATATTTGAGGTTTTAGCAAAATTTGTAATTTTTAAAACTGGCCAGGTTCTGAAGCTTGGTTCAAATGACATATCTAAATGTTCTTCCTGAGTGACCAAAATTTCCCCTACAGTCACTTAAGAAGAGAACATCCAAAACTGCATCTTTCTCCTTAAGTAGAGATTCGCCTTTAGGAAACTCCAGCTGGTTTCATGTACAATCCTTATGGCGCCACCTCTTGTCCTTACTTGGAAAAATGGTCTCACATAACATGTGAAAACCAAAATCTTAGTGGCCAAAGTGGGGTACATGTGACATGTCTAAACTAATGTACTTGCATACTCCGTTAAAAAAAATCCAGTTTTGGGATAAACCAAAATAATCCAGGGAGTTATTTTCAATGGTATTTAGAAGCATCCAAGAGAGATTCTAATAAAGTTATTTCTTTACAGGAGAACAAAAAATCATCTAAAAGAATTTCTGAATTTAAAAAGACTACTGAGATTTCTCCTTCTCCTCCTGCAGTTCCTTCTTCTCTTTTTCTTTTATTGTCTGCACTACCTTGCCCAGATCTACCTCCTCTTTCTCTTCCTCTTCTTAATCCTACTGTTCTGGCTCCATTTCTTAAACAGCCAATGTCTGGCAGGGGAGAACCTGCCCTAGTTTACCAATCATGGTCAAAGGTAGAACTTCAAATAACTATGAAATTTTCTAATCCTCACCAGGACCTTGTTGGTTTTGCCAGGAAATTTAAATTAAATATTCATGCTTATATCCTTGGCTCTACTTCAGCAAAAATAAAAATTATTTTAAATGGAGAACTAATGGAAGCTCTTGCTAACCCAAGCTTTTGTTAACACTAGAGTCACATTATCTATGTAAATCTCACCTTATTATAAAGTTGCATTCCTGAGAATAAACAGTTCAAATGGTGGGTGTCACAAATACTCCTGTATCGTCATACAAGTCTCAATCTGTAATCTTTCAATTAGGTCTGTTACAAGGGTCTCATGTTTGTCTTCTGGTTTCATCATCACTCATCCATTTTATGAAAAGAGACTTTTAAAAAGTATATAATACCCACATTTCTTTCCCCCAAAAGGGGAAAACGCATTAATATTTAGAATTAGAAAATAAAACTGAGCTACTACACATAACAAATTTTTCAAAATCTAATCCAATTGCAGCCCATATTGCCATAGAAGACACTGAATTATTGAGTAATGAAAAATTATAAAACCTGCTAAAAGCAGTACCTGATCAATTGTGGCCAGAGTCTTCCACTGATATTGGAAAAATCTTCTCAGCTACCCCCATCAAAGTTCCAATAGATCCATCAAACCCCTTCCAAACCTTAAACAATATCCTTTGAGAACTCAAGCCCCAAAAGGAGTAAAGCCTATAATTTCAGTTTATATTAAAAGAGGAATGATTATTCCCTGTACAAGGCCATGTATCACTCCAGTCCTTCCTGTAAGGAAACCATATGGTAGAGGATGGAGGGCGGCAGAGAATCTGAAAGCAATTAATAGCATAGTCATTCCTTGACATGCAGTAATGCCAAACCTCCGCATGTGGCTGGCCACCACTCCAACTGAAGGTGAGTTCTTTGCTATAACAGACTTATTTAGTACATTCTTTAGTATTCCTGTGGATAAAAATAGTTAACTTCTCTTTGCCTTCACATGGGAAGCTAGAAAATACACATGGACAGTCATGCCTCAGAGATACACTGAGGGCCCAAATTACTTTTCACAGATATTAAAAGCAGTTCTCTCAGATATCAGCTTCTTAAAAAATCTATTTTAATATAATATGTAGACAATTTACTTCTCTGCTCAGAGGATAAGCAAGCCTCTATAGAAGATGAGATTCACTTGTTACCACAGTTAGCCCTAAAGGGATGTTTAAAGGTTTCTAAAGAAAAACTTCAATTATGTCAAAAACAAGTAAAGTACATAGGCCACTTAATATATAAGGAAGGACTTCCTATTAATCCAGATAGACAGAAAGGAATTTTAGCTCTCCAACCAACCAGAACCAGGAAACGGTTGAGAGGATTTGGGGGACTGGTAGGAGATTGCGGAAACTGGATCTCAAATTTTTCTTTAAAAGCCTGGCCTTTGTATGTTCTCTTAAAACAGGACATGCCAGGCATTGTAGATTGGACAGAAAAAAAAATTAACTAACATTAAAAATGATACAAAATGACCTTGCTAACACCCTACCTTTGGGGTATCCAAATTGTAATCTTCCATTTGCATGTGAAAGTGATGAAAACGCTTTAGGAGTCCTAACTCAAAAGCATGGAAACCAAAATAGACCCGTAGGGTATTACAGCCAACAGTTAGACCCTATAACAAGGGGACTGCCACCTTGCATGCACCATAACAGCCACTACTTTGTTAGTTAAGACAACTGTAGAAATTGTGATAGGGACACCCCTGACTGTTTTCATCCCTTATTTTGTGGAAGCATTGCTAAACTCACACCACACTCAACATTATTGTTAGTGGGCTAGCTTCATATGAAGTTTTACTTCTTTCAGCTTCTCGTATTACCATCTCTAGATGTAATAACCTAAATCCTGCAACTCTTCTGCCTTCATTTGCAGATGCAACAACATATGATTGCATAACTCTAACTGATCATCTTCTCTTTCCTAGACTGACCCACAAGAGACTCCCCTTACTAATGCTGATGTTTGGTTTACAGACGGATCTTACTTAAAAGGTGAATCAGGAACTTACCACTCAGGTTATACAATAGTAAGTTTAACAACAACAACAAAAATACAAAGTGCTTACCTTCCAGAGGCTACCTTGGCTTAACAAGCAGAATTAATTACATTAATTGGGACTTGCCAGTCGGCAAAAGGAGTAACTGCTAATATTCATATAGACAGTAGATATGCTTTTGGAGTAGCTCATGATTTTGGAATGCTATGGAAACAGGATTTTTAACCTCTTCTGGTCAATCCATGAGTAATGGACACCTCATTTCACAGTTTTTAGAAACTATATTACCACCAAAGTCACTGGCCATAATTAAAATTCCAGGCTATTCCAAATCAGATACCCCAGAAAGCAAAGGAAATCAGCCAGCTGATAAGGTAGCAAAAAGAGCTGCTCTAAATGCATCTAAACATACAAAAAATAAAAACAATCTATTAACATTAAAGATGTACAGTTTCCTGGAGATAATTTCATAGGGTTGCCTCTTATAATTTCAAATGGAGATAACTGACGTTTACCAATGGGGGTCCACCACAGATTAAGCAGAACCAGCGGAAGAGCTTTTGGCCAAGGAATTTTAAAAGCCTCAGTTGATTTTGCCAGCTGAGTTTTGATCATTCCAACTGTGTGTTTCACTAACCCAGATGACTGGGGACAATAAACACAGTGAAAATGTTGGAGAATAGGCTAAGTTTTACGCGCTGATTGAATTCTTTGTCCAGTGAAGTCAGTACCTCTATCACTATGAAGCTCCAGAGGAACTTCACAGTTTGGAATAATTTATCTAAGAGAATTTTACTCACTGCAAAAGCTGTTGCTCTTCTGCATGGAAATGCCTCTACCTAGTGAGAAAACACAAATCATTACCAGAACATATTTGTATGTTTGTGAGGGTAGCAACTGGATAAAATCTGATTTCTGTACCTCAAGAGGGACCTCAGGTAAAGGAAAATGGAATTTTATTGAATCTATAAATTTGGGAAGAATGAGTATCCTAACAAAACAAAACTGAGTCTTACAATCCGTGCACATTGGATGGTTGGTTGGATGGTCTTTTTAATTTCTCCTTTAATTAAATTTTTTCTTTAGTAACAACAGAATTATATAGTTTCCAGTACAATGGTCTTGCACATCTTTCCTTCCTAAATATTTGATGGGTTTTGATGCTATTGTAAATAGTATTGCTTTAAAATTTTATTTTCCAATTGTTTGTTATTATATAGACATGTAATTGATTTTTATACATATAATATCTTACAACTTTGCTAAATTGAATTACTAATTCTAATAGATTTTTTTATAGATTACTTGGGGCTTTCTAGAAACAAAATGATATAATCACAAAAGATGATAGTTTTACTTCTTTTCCAATCTTTATGCCTCTTTAAATATTGTTCTTGACTTATTAATATTAAACTAGCAGAACTTCTAGCACAATGTTGAAGTGGTAAGAGCAGGCGGCCTTGTCATGATCCAGACCTTAAAGGAAAAGCATTTAATGTTTATATAGGTTTTTTTGTAGGTAGGTAACCTTTATCAGATTGAGGATGCCGACTTCTATTACTAGTTTGTTGAACATTTTTATCAAGAATTGGTGTTAGATTTTGTTAAATGTTTTATATGTGTCTATTTAGATGATCATAAGGTTTTTATTATTTATTCTGTTAATGTGGTGAATTTTGTTGGTTGATTTTCTTTTCTTTTTTTTTTTTAAACAGAGTCTTACTCTGTCACCCTGGGTAAAGTGCAGTGGTATCATCATAGCTCACTGCAACTTCAAAGTCCTAAGCTCAACCAATCCTCCCACCTCAGCCTCCCAGAGTGCTAGTATTACAGGCATGAGCCACCGCACCCAGCCTTTGTTGATTATTTTCAAGTGTTTTTCCAACCTTGCAATCCTGGGATAAATGTTATTGTGATTTTAATTACATACGTATGTACATATACATACATATAATATATATGTTTATAAACACATATATTACTGGATTATATATAATGCATATGTACATTTGAATAAATATATTTAATTAATATATTAAATAAGTGTATTACTCTTCATTTTTCTTATAGCCTGTTAATTTTTCATCTAAATTAATTAGGGATGTTAGTCTGTAATTTTATTGTATTATCTTTGTCCGGTTTTGGATCAAAGTTATGCTGGCCTTATAAAACTATTTGGGACGGAGTTACTGCTGTTGTTGTTGGTGGTAGTTTTTATGGAGGAGGAGGATGGGAGTTTTGACTACAAATTCAATGTTTTAAATATAGAAGTAGGCCAGGCGTGGTGGCTCACGCCTGTAATCCTAGCACTCTGGGAGGCCGAGGCGGGTGGATTGCTAAAGGTCAGGAGTTCGAAACCAGCCTGACCAAGAGCGAGACCCTGTCTCTACTGAAAATAGAAACAAATTAATTGGCCAACTAAAAAAGAATATATAGAAAAAATTAGCCAGGCATGGTGGTGCATGCCTGTAGTCCCAGCTACTCGGGAGGCTGAGGCAGGAGGATTGCGTAAGCCCAGGAGTTTGAGGTTGCTGTGAGCTAGGCTGACGCCACGGCACTCACTCTAGCCTGAGCAACAGAGTGAGACTCTGTTTCAAAAATAAATAAATAAATAAATAAATATAGAAGTAGTTTTAAATATAGAAGTTTTAAATATATGAAGTATTAAAATTTTCTATTTTTTTGTATTAATTTGCTAAATTGTATCTTTTCAGGAATTCATCCATTATATCTGAATTTTAAATTTTATTGGCATAAAATTGTTATCCTCCTTTATCTTTTTAATAATTGTATTTATAATCTTTATTGAAGTCTCCTATTTCAATCTGGTTTTGATTTTTATATTTTTCTTCTCTTTTTCTTGATTGGTCTTGCTAAGGATATATGAATTTATGAATCTTTTCAAGGAACAAACCTTAAATTTGTCAGTTTTTCTCAATTTCTTGTCTGCTTTCTATTTTTTTCTTATTTTTTTAAATTTCCTGTCTTCTACTTCCTTTGGATTTAATTTTCTTTTTGATTTCTAGAGTCTTCATGTGAAATCTTAGATCATTAATTTTAAACCACTTTCTTCTCAAATATAAACATTTAAAACTATAAATTTCCCTCTAAGAACTGCTTTGGCTGTGTTCCACAAATACTGATATGTTATGTTTCATTGTAATTCAGTTCAAAATATTTTTGAATTTCCCTTGTAATTTCTTCTTTGAACCACTTGGTCATTTCAAAATGTGCTGCTTCCATGTAACTGAACCATTTGTACCCTCATAATATTCTGAAATTTTTAAAAAAGGAAGAAAATGTGCTGCTTAAGTTCCAAACTTTGGAGAATTCTTTTAGCTGTATAGTTGATATCGATTTATGATTTAATCACATTTGTCAAAGAACATACTCTGTATTGTGTCAATTCTTTGAAATTTATTAAAACTTGTTTTATGGCTTAGCCTATAGTCTAACTTGGTAAATTATTTGAATGTGTATTTTGCAGTTGGTGGACATTTAAGGTTTTAAATATATTGGCATAATGTTATTCATAACAATGTCTTATGATTTTTAAATTATCTAATCTATTTTTAGTTGTATCCTACTTTCTTAATATTGTTTATTTCTGCCTTTTCTTTTTATTTCCTTTATCAATTTTGCCAGAGATTCGTCTTTTGCTAGTCTTTTTAAAGAATAAATTTTATTGGTTTTGTTGATCATCTATATTTTATTACTTTCTGTGTTATTAATTTCTGATCTCTTAATTTTGGTTTACTAGGTTCCAGTTTGCCTTCCATCATAAGAACCTAAATTCTATGTGGGAAAGGAAGGGACCTTTTCCTCTAAATAAATATTTGAATAAATGAATGAATGTTTATGTGCAGCTTCCAGCATAACTGAACAACCTGGTGTATCTTGGTACACAAGACCCATGTGTTTAATTCTTACTTCCTCCCTCTCAGTAACATTTAGTGTATCCTCTTCTTTGCTAGAATATTCCAGGACTTTATCACTGGACCAGTGTCCTTTCTATGCTCACCTACTAGGCAATCTCATGCAATCCAGTGCCATTACATATTGTCTAGACATCAATGACTCAAAAACTTGCATCTCCAGCCTCAATCTTTCTCATTATCTCCAGAGTTATATGTCTGAATAACTGCTCAATTTCTTCATTCTAACTTCACACTTAATACTGCCAAATACTCAATTTACCACTCTCCCAAAGCCTGATTATCCCCAGCATTCCCAGAACATAATATGTTATCATTGTTTGCCCTGTTTTTCAGGAAAAGCCTTGAAGTCATCCTTGGCTCCTCTGTCCTCCTACACCCACATCTCATACTGACAAAGTTCTATCAGGTTTTTATTCAAAATATAGCCTGAATCCATTCACTTCTCCCCATATCCGTGATTACCATCCTTGCCTATGACATGTTTATATCTCACCTGGACTAGTGCTTCCTAACTGGTCTCGCTTCTTCCACTCCTACCTCCACAGTTGATTCTACACACAATAGGGGGAGTGCACATTTTAAAGACAATTCATATTTGTTAATCCTTTTCTCAAAACTCCCCCATGGTTTCCCAAACACTTAGAATAAAATCCAAAGTCCTTCCATGGCCTGCAAGGTCCTATGTAATTTGGCTTCTGGCTACCCAGTTTTTATCACCCATTCTCCTCCATTCCATTCACTGTGTACCCTCTACCCTGGCCTTCTCACCATTCCTTAAACACTCCAATCTTCTTCCCATCTCAGCGCTCTTGCACTTGCTGTTTCTTCAACCTGGAATTTTCTGCCTCAGGTATTCCAAAAACTTGTTCCTTCACCTTACTGAGGTGTCTGCTCACATGCCACCTCTTTCAAAGAAAGCTTCCCTGACCATCATGTTAGGAGGCTCATACCACAGGCTGAGAAAGAATTCCCGACTCAAAGATTAAGATAGGTTTTGAAGCAAGAAGTTTATTTTACTTTCCAAGGGAGGAAAGGGCATGGCATGAAAGGAAGAAAGAACACCAGCCCCAGGGATGAGTGGTTTGGGCTTTTATTGGAGTTATAGGGAGCAGAGTAGTTGTAGTTGCAAAATGATAATAAAAAGTGGTTGTTTTCCAGATGTAAAATGATAACGGAAGGCAGTTGTTTTCCAGAGCATTTGTTGATGTGAAGTGATAACAGAAGGCAGTTTTTTTCTGTTGGGCTGGTTGTATCTGACTTCTCAGAATGTGTGGTCTGGCAGACGCCTAGGGGCTACATGCCCTGTTCTGTTTTTTTACTAACCTTCCAGTTCTGCAAAACAAGCTCTTAAAAAAAAAAAAAAAATTAAGCCACAAGTGGTCAAGCAAGAAGCAAGCAATGGGGGCCAGCACACTGTTGCGTGCAGTGATGTGTTTATGTTAGGTGATTTACTAGCAATGCTGTCCTTTCACATCTCTCTAAAATAGCCATCACCCTCAATCGCTGTTAGCCGCTTTTATTTTTCTTCATGTTCCCTGGTGTATATTCATTTGCTTACTAGTTTATTCCCTGTCTATCCCCACCAGAATATAAACTCCATGAAGTCAAAGCTTTTTCTGATTGTTCCCCCTAGATCCCTAGTGCTGAGAGCACTTTCTGCCATAGAGTAGGCCTGTAATAAATACATATTGGATGAATGCATGAATTAAAGACTTTGAACTTCCACTGCAACCCTGTCTGAAGGGGAATAAAATTTTTCTAAAATTCTACTACCAGTTAGTTATGCAACCTTAAGCAACTTCCTAGGGTCCAGTTTTTTTTCTATAAAACAAAGAATTTAGATGAAGTTCTCTTCCAGCTTGAATATGTTCTGCTTGTAAGCCTTAAAAGTTCCATAGAAGCTTCAGTTGTTTTTATAATACAAAGTCTTCTCTTTCATAGTTAGGATAGTCATGACCCAAATTATAAAAGCTTAAAGCAGATAAAACATTCCAGATAATTCTTCTGGCCCATCCTGCATCCTGCTACAGCATTCATCTCCTCTTGATAGGCTTCGTTTGATCCTGGCCCCAGTTAGGTTATCATTGATTCCATTTCCCCCAACTCATCCCCTATATTTCATCACATTGCTTTGTCTCACACATGTTGTCTCATAGCCTGGCTGTATTTTTCCTAAGAGGAACTATCCACCATGTTACTCAAAAATTCAGGGAAATTTCACTCTCTTTATGAGAATCTATTAGAAGGAGGCACCTCCCTAAGGCATTAGCCTACTGTAAGGGAAAATAAGGAAGTCTAGTTGCTTTCCAAAGTACAGATAACAGCTCCATGCGTGAGGATTTAGAGAAGTTGAAGAATCACAAATTTACAAGCTCTCTGGGGCTCTATGACAGGCTGGAGGCCAGAGTGGGCTCTTTGCTTTTGGACATTGAGATCATGAAAAAAATCTGCTCACCTTCATCAGAGCAGGTCTTCTGAGGCTACTACAAGTCAGGATGAAGTAGTGGAAAAAGTTTTGGGCCACAAATAAGAGAAACTAATCTCTCCATGTTGTCTCCAACAAATTGTGCAGACTTCCTGGACTTCAGACTTCAAATCTTTAAAATAAGGGGCTGGACCCCCAGTTACAAATGATGGACTGAGTATCTACTCACATGTGTCTCTGATCTTTCCTAAATCCCGTGAAAATAACTGCAAGGAATTTTTTAACAAAGAAACTGAAAGCTAGAGAGGAAAAATGGTAATAAAATTTAGAAGTTGAAAAACAGATGAATTTGGCTGTCCAAAGAAGGCTAAGTCCCAAAAATCAGTAAGGAAGGCTGAGAAATAGCCATGTTTACACTGCTGAACCCCCCAGGCCCAGGAGCTGGTAGGACTTGGTGTCTTTTGAAGTGAGGGCAAAGATGAGGCTGAAAGCAGGGAATGAAAAGAAAGTCTGTTGAAAAGAAGTTTCACTGTAGTCTTCTCCCATCCTTCCCAAGATGGGTGTTTGTTCCAACCTACCCAAGAAGAAACTAGAAGGCCATTTTTTGGAGAGGATTAAAGAAAGGAACTGTAGATTTGGGGCATAAAACACAGTTGACGGAAGAGGTACCACTGGAAAATAGGGGAATGATATGAAAGCTTACAACCTGAATGTTGAGAACCCGGAAAGGAAACTGAGAGATCTTTTCTCTGTGAATCTGACCAGCCCAAGAGAAAAGAACTGAAGACAGATACTGTTCCCAAAGGATCCAGCCCCACCAGGGACCCTAGAGTCATGCCCATAGTGAGCAAGCCTTCTTCTCTTGCCCAGAGCTCCAAGACAGCCTGTCAGTGACTCATTCTTTTTTTTCTTGTTTTCTCCCTTTTTTTTGAGACAGAGTCTCACTCTGTCACCTCTGCTAGAGTGCTGTGGCATCAGCCTACCTTACAGCAACCTCAAACTCCTGGGCTTAAGCAATCCTGCCTTAGCCTCCTGGTTAGCTGGGACTACAGGTGAGCACCACAACACCTGGCTAATTTTTTTCTATTAATATTTTTAGTTGCCCAGCTAATATTTTCTATTTTTTAGTAGAGATAGGGGTCTCACCCTTGTTCAGGCCGATCTCAAACTCCTGATCTCAAGCAATCCTCCCACCTTGGCCTCCCAGAGTGCTAGGATTACACGTGTGAGCCACTGCACCCAGCCTACAGTACCCAATTCTTAAATAGGAACGAAGAGTCAAGAATCCCCAGGCATTTGAGGAAAGCATCTAATATAACAGATAGACCAAAGCAAATAGAAAAAATAAGAGCTAATTCTTCCTGAGCATGTACTGTGAGCTAGGCACTCTTCTAAGTACTTTACATGTATTTACTCATTTATTTTGTTTTTGAGACAGGATTCTGCTCTGTTGCCCAGGCTAGAGTGCAGCAACCTCAAACTCCTGGGCTTAAATGATTCTCCTGCCTCAACTTTCTGAGCAGCTGGGACTACAGGCGTGTGTCACTACACCCAGCTAATTTTTAAAATTTTTTTTGTAGAGAAGGTCTCACTGTGTTGCTCAGGCTGGTCTTGAACTCCTGGCCTCAAGCAATCCTCCAGCCTCAACCTCTGAAAGTTGCTAGGATTACAGGCATGAGCCACCATGCCCAGCCATCTATTTGCTCACTTAATCCTCACCATTTAAATCCTACTCATTTAATCACCATTTAAGTTAATACTACTATTATCCCCATGGAAAAGATGAAGAAACTGAGGCATAGAGGTGTTAAGTAACTTGCCCAACATTATACAGTTAGTAAACTGAGAAGCTGTTATTTTAACCAGGCAGTGTGGCTTCAGTCTATGTTTTTAACCACTGAGCCTAAAAAATGATAATAAAATAAAACACACTTGTTTGCAACAGAGACAATTCAGAGAAAAGAGAACTTCAAAAAGTAATAATAATATCCTCTGAAAGATAAGAGAAAAAATTGCCTCAAGAAACAAGAAAAGAATGCTATATAGATGAAATATTCAGAGAACTAATAGAGCCTTAGCAATTAAAAATATGGAAACAGAAGTAAAAAAAACTCAATGGAATGGAAGTCTTCCTGAAAGTAGAACAAATCAGAGCTTCCTAGGTGGTCTCCCAGCTTCCAAATTTTGCCCACTCCTCTGCACCCCCTGATAATTTCCATAGCGATGGGCCAAGTGCTTAATTTTAAACCCTAATTTAGAGCCAGGTCAAAACTCTCCAGCAAACTCCCTTCAAGTTTAGAAAAAAAGATTGCACTCTTACCATGGCGGGAGGGCCTGGGTCATCTGCTGTGTGGCCTTCCCTCAATGTCAGCCCCACCGTTTCCTCCTCACTCACTCCAGCCACACTGGCCTCTTGCTATTCCTCATCTCACCTGGCTGCTCCTTCCTCAGGTTCTTTACTTTTGCAAGTTCCGCTGCCTGGAAAGTTCTTCTCAGGGCAGAGAAGGGCTGCTTTCTTCATGTCAGCATCCAAGAAGCCAAGCCATCCCTGACCTTTCAATCTAAAACACCTCCAGTTCCTTTCTGCCTCATTCCTTCATTTCTCAGTGCTTGGCCCTTCACCCTGCTGTCCTTTTTTCATAACACTTATCACTATCAGAAATTATATTTTTCATGCATGTGCTCTTCTTTTTTGTTTGTTTTTTTGACTGACTGATCTAGACTAAGCTCCATGAGAGCTAAAACTTTGCCTTGTTCACTGCTGAATTGCCAACACCTACGTGGTACTGGTACATAGTAAGCATTACATAGGTATTTGTTAAATAAAAAATGAATGAATAATGTTGGATGGTAAAAGCAGTGATACCAACTGTACTGCCTGTTTTTCTAGAATTCTTGAATTTTCAATCTGCAAAATAATAAAGTTTGTACAAAGCAAAATAAATTGGTTTCATTTTTGTTCTGCCAGTAAGCCCTGGAGGGGGTAACTGCAAGCATGATATGTGGACACTGTGCTCTGACATTTCTTCTCTGGGTCCCAGAGACATCTCCTTTCTGGCAGAGCTTCAAGCACAGAAGGGGGCAACTCAGCACTTCTATTAAGTATGTAAATAAGCCAGCAGGGATGCCTCTGCTTGTTATCTATATGAATAAAATGTTTCCACTGGGACACTCCAAAGGGAGAGGGATTCTCAGTTCCTAATGAGCTAAATTCTCCAAGAAAGTGATTCTTGACTGATGGCTCAGAGAGAACTCTTTGGAGGAAAATCAGCAATGCTGATCCGCCTTTCACAGCTGTGCAGATTTCTCTCGGCTCCAGGCCAGGACGTGGGGCAGGGTGGGTTTTCTTTAAACCATGAAGGAGGGCTTTTTGGGAACTCCATTTAGAATGTGAACGCCTATGGAATACCTCCATTATAAGAGGGGATGTACAGAGAAAACTGAGGAGAAATTCAGTGGTTAATACAAATATCTCATTTTACCTTAAATAATAAGCTTAATCGCCAAAATTGCCTTGTCCTCCAAGGAAGGACTCGGTAGGTGTCTGCAGCATGACAGTGCAGGGTTGACAACTGGAGCCTCGGCAGGGGTGGGGTGGGAGGGGTGGTATGTATATGCACATGTATGTACATGTATCTGTATATGTTGTGTATGTATATATAATACCCACTCTTTGTTCAGTGTTCGTTGTTTATGGAGAATATGCTGACTGCCCAATGGCTTATTCTTCAGGCCAATATTAATTTGGTTTTTATGATGTAACTGGCTATATCTTTAGTGAGACTGTGTCCCTGCAGCCAGAAAGGATCCCCTTCCCCCACCACAAACACACCCCAAAAGTAGATTGTGAACAACCTCTGAAAACAGGTGTTTATTTTTAGTAGATGTTTGTGTATATTTTTGCTCAAGTATTTACCACTGATGATCACATTATCAAGACCACACATAGGGCCAACCACTCTTCACCTCACGCTGGATGAAAGAAGGAATCAGGCTTCCTGGGCACAAGTCTACCAGATGGGGGTTACTGGGATCTCACACATTAAAGACTGAGAAATCTTAGTAGACTATTATGAATGAGTAAGAGATGAGGAAATTTCATCAAAGGGAATGCACATAGCCCGGTCCTAGACTGAAGGAGGGAGGATTTTCTTTGCTCTCCTCTACTGGGAGACTGTGGGTAAGGTAGACAAGCCTCTCCACACGTAGGCAGCTGGAGCCCCTTTGTGGAGGGGCACAGTGCAGACTCCAGCAACAGTAGATGCAGCCCGTGGAAGTGAGCTGCCTGCCTGGCTGAAGTGATGAGCAGAGACCAAGAAGAAATCTGTGAACCCTATACCTTCTTCGGGAGACTCATGATACTTGGAAAGAGGATCATGCATCAGGACTTCCTGCTATGTTATGGACAGGTGGGACTTAAACAATGTAACATCACTGCACTCTAACTATCTAGGTGGGCTGAGGTTGGGATGGTGTACCTACTTGGTTTGGTGGTATGTTGCCATGGATACACTGAATGACTCCTGAGAACATTTTATCTGAAGACCTGACCTCCTCCCAGCAGTCAAAAAGTTCTTTTAAGTTTCTGAAGGTATACCTGGAATGAGTTTGTTGGTTTTTTTTTTTTCAAACTGCTATTTTGAGAGTGTTTAGACAATTTTTCTTGGTGAAGTCCCAAAATAATGACACTAAAATGCAAATGCATGTTCTAATTCAAGGACTCTATAAGTTTCTGTGTATGTCCAGATAAAGATGACTTTTTTGTCCTGTATTTTTACAATGCTGTTAAAAAACAAAATGTACTCATTAGGTTGTTTACTATTTATTGATGTTCAAAGTGTTCTTCCTTAAAATTCATGCAAGGCTTTGGTTGGCCACTTTCTAAATAAAAAGGTCAGAGAGCTGTAAGAATACAATTTAATGCTTCTTACTGAGAACTGTTCTAACCCTGGGTTTCTGTAACAACCATCTAGTAATTTTAGCTTTCTCGTATAACCATTTCAGACAGTTCAGTTTTGAAACAGAGTCGCAGATGCTGCTTCTCTACTAGCCACGGCCTCAGAACTCCCATAATGGTAGCCAGTTTGGGGTCTTTTCTGATTTTTGGTGTGTGGAAGCTGACAGATCCATCGGACCCATCTGTCCTACTTGTTACCTTTCAGTTTTAGGGAAAAATGCAAAACCCCAGAAAATTTGCATACTTAGATTGAATTCTTATTATGAGTGTTTGTCCTCAAAAAGTCCTCTGTACATTAGTAGACATAGAGGGGATAAAGGACAGACTAGGTAGGGTGGTTCCATCTCGATGTCATTAAGAGACAACCCTTCCAATCTTGTCTCTTTAAATACAAAACTGGAAGAGACCCCAGAAGCTTTAACCCAGTGTAGCCTAGTGACCTCATGCTCTGAAACCAAAACAGCTTGGGTTTGAACTGTAGGCTAACCACTTACTAGACGAGTGACCCTTAGGAACACTATTACCACCCATCTCATAGGGTTATGAGGATTAAATAAAATTATGCTTGTAAAATACTTAATATGATACACAAATACACTTGATTAGAATTGATGGTATAGTATATTATTATATTCCATATCACAATAGTCAAAAAGAACATTTAGACAATTCTTATCCTTAAAAAGAAAAACTTGCCAGTGATAAAGAGGATGTACCTTGAGGTCAGTAAAAAAATGTCTTCATAGGTATGGTAAAGATTAAACTAGAATTGTTCAGATTAGATTTTTATTAAGATACTAAAATGCTGGAGAACATTGCTATCTCATTCATGTGGCTTGACAATGTGATCTTTGTTGAAAAGATGGCGATTATATGAAAGACAAAATGTAGTCAGAGCTAACTGATACTGAGCCATCCTGGATGTCCAGCTAGGATACTTTTCCTAGGGCAGCAATTAGGAAAAGAACTCCTTAAAGAGTGACTTAAACCAGATGAAAGTTTATTTGTATCTCACTTAGAAGAAGTCAGGAAATAGTCCAGTGTTGACAAGGACATCACAGAGCTGTCATGAGCCTAGTATCATTGCCACTCTCTGGACTACCATCTCTATGATGCAAGACTTATTTTTATTGTCCAAGGTGGCTGCTGGAGCTCCAGCTATTACATCCACATTTTAAACAGCAGACTTTTGGAAGGAAAAGAGAAAGGCACTTCCCCTCTTTTAGGGAAGTAAGTTCCTTACTTTCATAAGTTTCCTCCTAGGTTTTACTGGTGGACACTTGGTCGCAAGGTTGTCCTTAAGAGCAAGGGAGTCTGGGAAATACAATCTTTACTCTGAAGTAAAATTTTGGTTCTTTTACTGGTGAGAAAGAGAATAGCATATAGAAGGAAGCTAAACTTCCCAGCCACACTAAATGTATTCTTTTCTCTGAATTTTCTCTCCCCTTCCCATTACTGGTTCTTGTTTCTCCTTCTATTTCTCAAATGGCTATACTAATATTCACTGTAGATTCTGTCCATTCAACTTCTCATCCATTCCAAATATTTCAGTTACTGAGTTTATATGAGGGAAGGAATGTATTAAGGCAGCTAGTCTGTGATCAATTTCTATCCCTTTTACCAGAGAGATTTTCTCAGGATAAGAGGGTAGATGGGCCAGTCTAATCTACTCGGAAACCTGTTGGTCCCTGGATCTCCTAGAATAGACTAATGGTTTGATATGAAAAGAGTCTTTGTAGAATTCTCTTAGCAGAATATCCCTATCCAGGATTACTTATGTTAAATAAAACTATAATCTGTAGACCTTTGAGTCATGACCTCTTAAAAAAAAGTCACAAAATCCCTATAATGATCTGTGTTGAAAAAAAAAGGAGATGTCTCATAATCTAAATGTTCCCCATATAGTAAAGTGACCTAAAAACTGCATTTAGAGACCTCACCTTTTATTTTGGGTCAAATACCATGTCTGACATGGAAAGGGACGACCTGGGGAGTCACTAAACTACCCAAGACAATCCCTGATTTATGTAACTTCGTGATTTCTTGAGACTTGAGATTATTTGTAAAGTTTGATACTGAGTAAGAGCTCTAATTTGTAAGTCTAATTTGACAATCTGACCTTTGGAGTAGTTCAAAGTGAAGGGTAACCAAATTTCTCTAACTTCCGATTTTTTCTTAAGTTTCTCATCAATATTTCTAACTACTTGTTGGATAGACCTAAATATTTTATCAGTACCTCAAAATTAAAACATCTAATAATAAACTTCTTATCTGCCTCCTAAATCAGTTCCTGCTCCTAAATTGCCAATCACCCAACCTCAGAATGTCACTATCATCCCTTCCGACTCTTCCTTCCTTATCTTTAGTAACACTTAAAAATTTTCACTCCACCCACTTCTTCCTTTGTATTTTTACTCATCCCTAATTTGTCTCTCTGGTTCCATTCTTTCTGGCCACTAATCCCTTCAACATATTAGTCTTCCTATAGTAGTCTTTTACACAAACATGTACAATGATCTTCTAGGAAAATATGCTGAAGGAGACATATCATTAAACCTAATGAAATAAGCAATAATAAATTAGATCAATAGAAAAAGAAAGAGAGAGAGAAAGAGAGAGAGAGAGAAGAAAGAAAGAAGAAAGAAAGAAAGAAAGAAAGAAAGAAAGAAAGAAAGAAAGAAAAAGAAAGAAAAAGATATCATTTTAGTCTGTTTAGTGTTGCTATAAAGGAATACCAGAGGCTGGGAATTTATAAAGAAAAAATGTTTATTTGGCTCAGGATTCTGCTGGCTAGAAGATTGGACACCTGGTGAAAGCCCCAGGCTGCTTCTATTCATGATGTAAAGCAAAAGAGAGCCAAGGGTACAGAGATCACATGGCAATAGAGGAAGCAAGAGAGACCGTGGAGGTGCCAGGCTCTTTTAAACAACCAGCTCTGGTGGGAACTAATAGAATGAGAACTCACTCATTACTGCAAGGACAACACAAGCCATTCATGAGGGATCTGCTCCCATGACACAAACACTTTCTATTATGCCCCACCTCCAACACTGGGGATCAAAATTCACCGTGAGGTTTGGGGAGACAAATGCCCAAATTTCAGCAGATACAGATGTGATAGATATAAACATAAGCTATTTTAAGACTAAGAAAGGAGCACAACGTCATACATATTGTGAAAAATGATTTACACTTCACCCTTTAAAAGTTGTACCATGCAGCTTTGCGCAGTGGCAGTATCATAGCCAATGAGGTTTATCCGAGGTGCAATTATTGCTAATTAAAAGTTGTACCATGAAGAAGTGGAGTAGATAAAATTCCGAAAAATTGTACAAATACCCCCCACTGTGAAGGAAGCAAATACTGGGTGTGGGAGGTAGACATGTTAGAGGAACAAACTAAAGATTCCCTTATGGATTAAAATCTTCTTCCCACCACCATGGATAATGACACACCAGAAATGGGGAAAATTGCCAGATTCGCTATTTTGTTTTTCACTAGCTAGGAAGAAGGCAAGAGAGAGCTTGAAAAATGACTGTCCAGAGTTAATAATTCTACATACAAACAGTGATTTAGTGAAATGGAAAGAGAAAACTGAAAGTAAGACAAGCACTTGATTTTGCCTCTTACGGACTAGGTGGCCCATAAGAGATACACATGAGGAGCCCCAGATCCTTGTCTTCTATTGGAATTTACAGAGCTATGACCAATACTATACTAGCCGGGGAAATATCAAGAATAGAAGGGGTTGGGGAGAGAGTTGAATAAAGGACAGGTTTACAATGGTGTGGCCAGGGCTAAGAGGAACCAGCAAAGGGTGGGGAAGTGCTCTGAGGCCAGCAACAAAGGGAGCCAACCCCTCTGCTAGGCATGAAGGCAAAGGGGGCCCCAGTTACCAGGACCAAAAAGAGCAACAGCTGTGACAGAGGGCTGCCCAGCAGTGGTGGGGGCAGCCAACCCTCATGATCTGGAAGTTGGGAGTCAACTGAATAAATCCTCGACCTCACTGTGCTGTAGCCTCCGACATCCTATTGCTGCCTGACATTGACCTAATCCAATAAGAAAATAGACAGAAACATTGCTCAGTGATACAGTCCAAAAGGTCAGTCCCTGAATTATACAGTGGAGTAGAAATGGGATCTAGAGAAGCAAGTGTAAAATACCCTGCACTAAAGCCTGCAAATTTTCTCTACTTTCCCACCAAATGACTGGGGGAGTAGAAAGAGATGTAGACAGGAAAAAAAATCAAATAAAACTAAGAGTAACTAATCTAGGGAAGATGATCACTGATGGAAGTGAAGGCTCAATAATTCTGAGTTGAAGGAATAACCCAAAACCCAGGACACCACCCTCAAAGATGGGATATGCACTTGTCTAGCAAGAATGAATCCCAGGATAGGACTTTTAATAAAATAACAGAGAAAAGACCCAGCCCACAATCCTAGCTACAAACAGTTCTCTCATTCCCATCCCCAGAAATACAGAACATGGAGCGCAAACTATCAAGTTAAAGCTATAAATAAAAGAAGCAAACAGACAAAGAGGGAGCAGTGTCAGGGGAATTCACCCATCCTGTATTTGAGCAACACACTGGGTTGGGGTGGGGAATCTGTGGCCTTTTAGGTCCTTAAGTGTGGCCT
>CAUYRT010040015.1:0-52060 GCA_963574885.1 Lepilemur ruficaudatus
GAGATGGTGATTTAGATGCCCCAGAATATGCTTATATTTGTCTCTTAGATGAGTGCTGAAATGAAAACAAAACATTTAAAAGTTTTCAGTAGAGACCTCATGGATCTGTCAACACTAAGCTAAGAGAGAGAGACATGTGCACTGGTCCTGGGGATGAGAAGAGGCCTGTGGGCACTTTAGAATGTTCTAATTTCATTGTGAGCAGTTTAAGGTCAGGGACCCTGCTTTATGTATCTTTTCTCCCATGGCACCTAGAATAGTGCTTCATGTTGTTCAGAAACTGTTGGTTGAATGAGTTTTCCTCAGAACCTTTCTGTTGAAATCATTGCCAAAGTACTATTCCAACACAAATGATAATGCTACTACAGTGAAAAAGAGAGGGATAGACCATGGTAATATAAGAACCTTACCTTAGAGCCACTTAAGAAATCTGAATGAAACTAGAGGGATATGTATATATATATTTTCATATATGTTGTAGCTTTAAAATTTTTTTTAAAAAACATTTCAATTGATAGCATCAAACCTAAGATGTCTTAGAAAGGGTAATGAGGCCAGATGCAGTGGCTTGCACCTGCAATCCTAATCCTAATCCTCGGGAGTCCAAGATGGGAGGATTACTTGAGGCCAGGAGTTCCAGACCAGCCTGAGCAGGAGTGAGACCCTGTCTCTACAAAAAATAGAGAAATTATCTGGCCTTGTGGCTCAGGCCTGTAGTCCAGCTACTTGGGAGGTTGAGGCAGAAGATTACTTGAGCCTAGGAGTTTGAGGTTTCAGTGAGCTATGATGACACCGTAACACACCACTGTACTCTAGCCCAGGTAACAGAGTAAGACCCTGTCTCAAAAAAAAAAAAAGGTAACTGAAGTAAAACTCTCAACTAAAATATTTGTTGGTTAAAACTGCAGTCCTCAACCCCAACCCCCAGCAGACTGGTACTGGTCTGTGTTCTGTTAGGAACCTGGCCACGCAGCAGTGAGTGCTGAGCTGGGGAAGCTTCTTCTGTATTCACAGTTGCTCCCCATATCTCCCATCACTGCCTGAGCTCCGCCTCCTGTCAGATCAGTGGCGGTTACATTCTGCACTATTGTGAGTTGTATAATTATTTTGTTATACATTACAATATAACAATAATAAAGTATACAATAAGTGTAATGTGCTTGAATCATCCTGAAACCACGCCCCCCCCCCTGGAAAAATTGTTTTCCATGAAACCGGTCCCTGATGCCAAAAAGATTGGGGACCACTGGATTAAAAGATACGCTTGGTACCTTTGTGAGTGGTGGAAAAGGAAAATAACTATTTCCATTTATCATCAGTAAAGAGTGGATATAAATTGCTTTCCCATTTTTTTCAATGTTTTTTAAATAACACAATGTTAGTATTTGCTGGGGCTGTTTTGACACTACCTTTGGTCACTAAAAGGTTCAAGAGTGTTTTCTTTTTCAATTTAGAGTGAGCACAACTTGCTCTTTTGGTTTATGTGCAACCATTGATTCTTAACAGTCTGGAGGTAAACCTCAGAAAAGTTTTTAAATGTTTCTCTTGACTATCTTAGCAGTTTGCTGTAAAACAGTTTGTTAGGTTTCTTTCTATTGTTTGCACAGACTTTTAATACTTACCAACTTCTACTCCTGAACCTGTGTCTCCCATAACATGAAATATTAAATATTTCAAAGATAAGCTGATGGTGAAACTATCAAATGTGTAGAAAGTTTCTTAGCTTTATGGAAACAATCGAAGTACATTGTATTTGTTCTTTCAGTAGATTTTTATTGAACACTCATTAAATGCCAGGCACTGGACAAGCAGCAAGGACTTAATAGGACAACAGTAATTTTCCATAGAGATTGATATAGTATTGGTGCCTTCCTGGCAATATACCAAAGGATTTGTTGGCTTTCATTATTAATCCTTTCTCCTTATTCATCAATTAGTGCATCAGTGAACATATTGCTGAGCAGATAGAGAATTTGCTTAGAGTGGTCAAATTTTTATTGCTGATGTTGCTTTGTAACTCTGCTGAAGGGTGAAAAGTGGTCTCAGTCATTCAGATGTAATTATTATCAGTCCATAATAGACTATAAATTAATCCTTAATTATTTAAATGTCCTTTTTATATGTATATATTTATAACTTATACCCTACCTACTTACAGGATTTCTAATGTATTATTAGTATAATTCGCAAAAATGCACATGCCTATCATTGATAAATGTTAGGCACTGTGCTGGGTGTAGTGTATACAAAGAAGATATTTGGGGGGTGTCAAGAGAATAACTATTTAAAATACTGTTCTTAAGGTTTTGGTTTTTGTTTCAGATATATCATGAGCATATATCTCTGTTAAAATATCCTGAGTTTATGCTTTCCCAATTGGTAGCATATAGCCCCAAATTTAGAATGCTTCTACCTCTGCCCACCCCACCCTTGCCCCTATGATTTACGGGCGTAGAAACCACTTAGCTAAATAAATCCACTTACATTCCAGCATCTATTTCTAAAATGTAATCAAATTTGCTGTGTAACACAAAGGCTTCTTAGAGAGTAAAATTTCAAAACCAGATTTGAATTAAGCTTGTCATTTCCTCCACCCCTCCAGGGGTGGGGAACCTGCAGCCTTCTGATTTTAACATTTTTCTTTTTTAAGCACCAGAGAAGGCAGGAAAAACTTCATTTCTCTGCTGCACCCCCTTTAATAAAAGGATCTGTTCTGTAAAATTTAGATTCGGTCAAAAGGCTGCACTTAAGGACCTAGAAGGCCACATGTGGCCTTCAGGCAGCAGGATCCTCACCCTTGCCTGGTTAACCATGAATTATTTGATATATCTTGAATTTTCAAATGTTAGAGATTTGGGATTTTTTTAAATTGTTATTTACTTAATGAATTGCAGTCATAGGTGGTGGTCTGGATAAAAATAGTTAAGACTTGCTTTATGGCCTAGTGTTTAGTCAATTTTTCTATTTGTGCTTGAGAAAAATATGCATTCCCTAATTGTTGGGGGCAGAATTAAAGTCAAGTATCTTGACTGCTTTGTTTTGTCTTTTTCAGCTATGAATAATGGAAGAAGGTGTATTGCATTTCATGGTGGTGTAATTGTCAGTTGTTCCCTGTAGTTCTGCCAGTTTTTGCTTTATATATTTTGAGGCTTTTTTATTAGAGGCATGAATATTTATATCTTTTGTCTCTAATAATGCTTTTTGTCTTAAAGTCTGTGATAACTGATGTTAATATAGGTGCACTAGCTCTATTTTGGTTAGGATTTGTCTTGGTTTGTCATTCCTCTCCCTCCATATGTTTACTTTTAACCTGTGTTATGTTTTTTGCATTTTTTAAATTTTTTTTTATAATTTCAGCATATTATGGGAGTACAAATGTTTAGGTTACGTATATTGCCCTTGCCCCACCCTAGTCAGAGCTTCAAGTGTGTCCATCCCCCAGAAGGTTATGCATCACACCCATTAGGTGTGTATATACCCATCCTTTCCTTCCCCCTCCCATCTGGCTGACACCTGATGAATGTTATTACTGTATATGCACTTAAGTGTTGATCAGTTAATACCAATTTGTTGGTGAGTACATGTGGTGCTTGTTTTTCCATTCTTGTGGTACTTCACTTAGTAGAATGGCTTCCAGCTCTATCCAGGATAATATAAGAGTTACTATATCACCATTGTTTTTTGTGGCTGAGTAGAACTCCATGGTATACATATACCACATTTTGTTAATTCACTCATATTTTGATGGGCATTTAAGTTGTTTCCACATCTTGGCAAGTGTGAATTGTGCTGCTATAAACATTCAAGTGCAGATGTCCTTTTTATAGAATGTCTTTTGTTCTTTTGGGTAGATGGCCAGTAATGGGATTGCTGGATCAGATGGTAGTTCTACTTGTATCTCTTTGAGGCATCTCCACATTGCATTCCACAGATGTTGTACTAGTTTGCAGTCCCACCAGCAGTGTATAAGTGTTCCTGTCTCTCTGCATCCACGCCAACATTTATTGTTTTGGGACTTTTTGATAAAGGCCATTCTCACTGGGGATAAGTGATATCTCATATGGTTTTGATTTGCATTTCTCTGATGATTAGAGATGTTGAGCATTTTTTCATATGTTTGTTGGTCATTATTCTGTCTTCTTTTGAAAAGTTTCTGTTCGTGTCCTTTGCCCACTTTTTGATAGGGTTGTTTGATTTTCTCTTGCTGATTTTCCTGAGTTCTAAATAGATTCTAGTTACCAGCCCTTTATCAGATGTGTAGCTTGTGAAAATTTTCTCCCATTCTGTAGGTTGTCTGTTTGCTCTTGTGACAGTTTCATTGGCTGTGCAGAAGCTTTTTAATTTGATCAGGTCCCATTTATTTATTTTTGGGTAACATGAGTTTTTTTTAAAGGGCTCCAAGAGACCAGGATTCTTCCATGGTGCCTTAAGGTCCCTTGAGCAGACAGTAGCAGTAACCAGCCACCCTCCTCCCACTATCCCCATTCAACCCCAGAAAGTTTCCTTTTGCTCTGAATGATATTTCCCTGTTTAGTATAGGATTTTGCTTGAAAAAATAGAAAGGGTTATGCTATCCTTTAAAAAAGTATGAAAACTAGCACTGTAATCGATGGAGCGGTGGTACCTGGACTCTGCCACAGTCTGTTGAGTTAGTTACTCTGGCCAGTTGCTGACTGGGGGTGCAGTGGCTGTGAGTGAGTCAACAGATCAAAACCTGGACTCTGATGTTAAATGTCCTTTGCCCAACAAGATGCAGCTAGTAAGCTTGGTTGGAGTTGACAATGTGGCTTTTGGATTCCCTTTTTTCCTATAGAACTGCCCCCTTGCTTAAACTGAGGCCTAAATGTGATAGAACTTTCCAGAATAGCTGCTCCAAAGGGAGTATTTCAACCCTCCCTTGGGAAGCACTGGGCTGAGAATCAGAAGACCTGTGTTCCATTCTTATCTTAGCCAACCTCAATCGTGTGACCTTGGCCAAACTGCAAAAACCTTTTGAGCCTTGCTGTGCCCATCCATAAAGTGGGAATGCTCTCTAGCTTGTCTTTCTCACGAGGCCACAGTGAGATGCACATGATATCGTTTGTGCAAAATCCTTTTGACTATACAACACTCTCCAGATGTATGAAAAATTTAAGGGTGTGCTTTTGCTTCCTTTGCCTGTTCTTTGTTGATTCCTTTCTTGGTGGCCCTCATGAACCAGGAGGTTAGGTAGAAATAGCTCATACTGAGTCATCTTTCTACCAATAGTCTTCTTTCTGGGTTTTGTGGTGCACCTCTATTAAACCAAAATTAAATGATGAACTGACATGGGCACATACACATATACCTTTATGTAATTGTCATCCTATAAATCCTTAAAATTACCCACTTGCCTTACATGTAGATATGCTATTGGACAGTGGTGTGCTGGTAAATGGTTAACAACCACTCTCTGAAAAATATATTCATGTTTATATGTACATAAATTTAGTATAAACTTTATTGACATAAAGAATGTGTAGCACATGATTTTCACAGAATTATAAAATATGCAATATCCTTTACTGTGAATTCCACATAGCTAATTGAGTCTCACAAAAGCATTTGACTGAGTTTTCTTTTGCAGTTGATGAAAGAGTATAGTCCCAACACTAATGCTGTTTAATATTTTCATTTTTGTTAAGAAATGAGACGAAAGACTGAAGACGCATGTTGGAACCTCACTTGTTAGTCAATGGCGGAAGTGGTTTCTTCTCTCAATGAGTGAATAGTTTTTGACTACTGGAAGAATATTTCCTTAATTTTTTTTTTATTTTGCTACTCACTAAGTAAAAAGCCTAGATATGATTTACTTTTATGTTTAATCTACATTATTAATATTTTCTTCATCACTCTCTCAAGCGTAGACAATGAGAAAACCACAAATCAACCATGATTGGTAGCATTTTTAGATTTTTTTCATGGTGTTAATGTTCCCACCATGGCATATTTTAAGCTAAAAATATAGCACCATTGTCCACAGAGTGTGGAAGAGACGCATGGTGGTCGCCATTCTACGGTATTTCCACTATAGAAACACCGTAGGTGCGGACAACATCAAGAACCCAGATAATAGTAAAACGTCGTAAAATAACAAAGAAGTGATGAGCTTATTATCTTTGTTTTTAATATAATTTATTTAATTGTAAGTTTATAGTATTTAACTTTTAATAGTGGCCGTATTTAATAATTGGCTGGAAAAACTCTAGTAAATTTAACAATCGGCTCCTGTGGGTGGGTGTGAGCCGGTTCCGGCACACCACTGTATGTTTGTTTTTCTCGTCCTTGTGAATCTGGAACTTTTCGACATTCAAAGAGAGTTATTGAGTACCTATATGTGCTAGATGTGGGGATTCAGTGACATAGTCCCTGTCCCATGGAGCACACAGTCTTCTTGAAAAACAAACAAATGAGCAGTGATTTAGTGCAGTTGCGTAAGTGTGTTTTTTATTTCTGAGACAGCAAAAATCCTGTTTGGTGTTAAGGTGCGCACCATTTATTCCGTTCGGATTTCCCAGTTGCCTCGTAGGACTGGTTCTTTGTGTCACTGCTTTCTAGTTTTCTGGCTAAAAATTATCCCTCTTAATGAAAACCTTTGGCTAAGGACCATGGCGCTAATGACCATGAGGTGTTTGTCTTGAAGTTGGCTTTTGAAGTCCGATTATATTAACAGGCACGGCACCTGCCCCATTCGGAAGCGAGGCCTTCTAAACGCCTTACAGTGTGTATAGACTCGGGCAATGCCCTTTCCTTTACCATCAGAACTTGTTCCTGAAACCTGCACCCTCTTACACGGGCAAGTGCAAATTCTGGATCCCAAGCAAAAATAAATACATGAGTAGAAATTTTAAAATGCCCATTTACCCTTTGTTAAAAATAAAATAGAGCTCATGAGGAGAGGGCTTCCTCATTTCCTAGGTTCTTCCAAAATCGGGGACTTTCCAAGCAACGGTTACACTTCTGCTTACATGAACAGATGTAGGGCTTGACCATTTTGTCCAGAAATGGATGCACACGTGTGAGTCTACAAGTGCCTGTACACACGGGCACACCACGCACAAAGAGAGAAAGAACTCCTTCGCGTATTGGCAGAGATTGTTCATCAAAAAGGGTTAGCAGTGAGTTCTCTGTCATCATGCGTAATATCCCCTGAAATGACTTGGAAAACTTTAATTACGTTAGTGCCTTATTTTCAGCTCCTGTTATCTTTTGAACTCCTGGAGGGTGGGGGGATGGGTCACCCTGAAGCCTGGGCTTTTTCTAAAGAGCCTTTGTCTTCCTGTCCAGGTATTAAGTTGGTGGCGCAACAATCATAGGTACATTCGGTTCACTTTTCTCCACCCCCCACCCCTCCACCCCCCAGCGCCATCCCGGGTCTGAATGTGGGCCTGTGTTCTCCTGGTCCACCGTCCTCAGGCCTGCACGGGGGACCGAGAGAGAATGGGCCACAGGAATGCACCCAGAACAGAGCCAAATTGTTCAAGCTGTGTGAAGAAGAAAGAAAAAACGGGAGGGGGGGCAGGGACGGAGAAGAAGAAAAGCTCTCCTTGTCGGTTCAATTTCTCCGGAGATATTTGGAGGATAACACAGTAATTTTTTAGTTGGGGGGGAGGGGGTACCGCAGGGGGAGCAAAAAAAAAAAAAAAAAAAAAAACCCGAGAGGGCCGAGTTTTATCGGCACAGTGGCCCATACAGAAAGGTGACATTTGAGAGAACAATTGCTAGGTTGTTTGGCCACATTTGCTTCTATGAATGAGGCTTAAGAAAAGGTGTCTTTGGATTGCTACTAATAGTCATCTTCATCATTCCTGCTCTCTCTCTCTCTCTCTCTCTCTCTCTCTCTCTCTTTCTCAGTTCCCTTATGAAATAAGGGCACACAGGTAATAAACAAAGCACTATAAAAGATCAGATTGAGGTATTCTGTGGGCTCATTCAATGTCTGCAGCAAGCACCGCTGGTGCTTTCGGCTTCAAAAGCTGCTTGGAGACAGAGGAACAGTGGCAGGATTAGACCAGACCCGACCCCTTTCTCACTTTCTACAACCTCGCTGGGTTTAAAAGGACCACAGCCTTGGTCAGCTAATCCACACCCGATGGCCAAGGGACAAGAGGAAAAGATGGCAGGGTAGAGACCCTTGGATTTGCTCATTTGGATTTTGGATTTTTACCTGATTTTCTTTGACAAGCCTCATGCCAGATCCCGGTGAGTAGCTGCCTGGGCTAAAAAGCTGTCTGTCTTTTTTTTTTTTTTTTTTTAAAGAGAATCTTTCTTCCCAACTTTGACCAATCATCCGGCTGTGATCCTTATTTCTTCCCCTTTTTTGGCGTCGATTTAGTCGCTGGGGGTTACGTGCGATCTCCCAGCACAGTCTACCTGGCCACCTGCTGCGGGACAAGCAGGCCATTCTCTGCCAAGGCATCATATTGCCGCGTAGGAACTGGGGGAGGGGGCGCCAGGTGGGCTCATTTGATTTTGGAGGCTAATCAGCAATGGAGGGATGGAGAGAGGTATGAATGATTCTTCCCCCAACAGGCACGCTTTCTTGCCACTAGTCGTCTTGCTCCTGGCCGGGCTTCTGTCTCCTGCCTCTGCCTCCTCTAGCGTTCTCCTCTGCTCTCAGACCTCAACCTGCACAATTCTCCGTAAGCAAACACGGGCACCGCTGCAAAGCGCGAAGGGCCCTGCCTGGTTTCAAAGACAAGAAAGTTAAGCGAGCGTGAGCAGGAGGAACCAGCTATGGATCTGGTTTCCTGCCGTATGCTGGTACCCAGCATCTTTATCTAGAAAGTTCATCCACTGCAGGTGCTGCTGAGCCGGGCTCCCATAGGCCAGGCCTCTGGGTTGACAGGTAACTAAAGATGAAAGGGGGGACCCCAGAGCCTCACTTTCTTTGCTTTGCTGCTTGTGCTCCTGTTCCTGGATCGCAATAACCATCACTGGGATTATAATCTAATAACAGACCTGAACGAAATGTTGGCAGTTTCGCAGAGAGGAGAATGAGGTCGAAATGGGTTCGTGCCTGTGCTTGCGTTCGAACGGGAACGCCCGATTAAACGTGATGTGCGTCCTTCAGAGCTACGCTTGGCAAAGCCTTGGAAGTGCCCATGTTGTTTATGGACAGTGTAACTGCCTCAACTGCTTAGTTCTAGAAATCTCGAGGAGAAAATTGTTCTAGCAGCTGTGTAGCCTCATCTGTCTTTTCATCAGCAAAAAATACCAAAGACTGGTTCAATATATACATTCTATAACACCACATTTTCTTATATTTATACAATGCATTTAGCCTCAGGGTTTTAGGTACTTTTCAAATGACCCATTTATTGTTATTATAATATTTTTATTAACCTCCATTTTTTTTGAATAGAGAAACTGAGTCATCAGAGGTTTCAATTATTTTCCAATTATTACAAAGTAAGTCTTTTCTGAGGTTTAACTAAAACCTGAAATTTCCCAGATGAGAAACAGACTCGTGTGTGTGTGTGTGTGTGTGTGTGTGTAAGTGTATGCACTGGAGCACACACTATGAGAGCCGCATACAAACGCAGTGGTGTATCACTTGTTCTGTTCAGGGCGTGCGTGTGAGAATAAGTCACCCTGGAGAATATTGAGTCATTGTAATTTGGAGACTTAGATTCAGACTCTGTATCTCTCAACAGAGCCCCTTCTGACAGCCTGCTGTGTGAGCAATGGGGCCGAACGCTGCAAAGACACAGTATTAATTCGTAGGAACGGGGCTGCATGTAATACCTCGTAAGTGTATTTCGTAGACATGGGTGAAGTTAAACACATCTAGGTCTTCCCAACAACGGATGGATGAATAGATGCTTGGAAGCTGTCCCAACTTGCCATCGCATAGAAAATTGCCTCTTTATTTGCTCAGCTTTGACTTTTTTTTTTTTTGCTTCTGTGCCTGTGTTTTCCAAGCCGTATGGATTTCTCTCTAGAAATAACAGGGCTTTTAATATGGCTACTTTAAAAGAAAGCTACCACATATTTGGTTTTAACCTGTGCCAGGAACATAGGAGGGATTGTGTAAGTAATTGACAATCCCTGAAGATTGAAGAAATGTCTGAGGGGGGGTCCCTGAACTGTAGGTATCAATTCGTGGTAACGTGCACCTCTGTATTTATTTACACACGTATATGCTTTCCTGAGTGGGGTATTCAGTTCTTTGACTCAATTGACAAATTCTTTTCTTAATGTCTCATCGAACTTATCAGTGACTTAAATTCAGGCAATCAATCAGTTGCTTGGACATTATGTAAATATATCAGAAACCTTTGTGTCCTTTGACTTTCTTTCTTTGTACCTCCTGTCATCGTCACTATCTATTGGGTAGTCTGATCTAACACTCCATTTTTTCTGAGGCTACAGGTTGAAATATGTGCGCAGCATAAGTCTGTGTGTACCAAGTCCTGGGACAGAATTTAATTTCTTTGCTTACACCCCCTGATGGGACACTTAGAATGGCCAGCAGAGCTAGTGGTAGCACAGGGGTCCAAAAATCGTTATTCATATAAAGTGACGGGGGGAAAAGAAGCACATCATTGCTCGAGAGTTCCACAATCAACCCTAACCACAAGTCACAACCTACGGCAGTGTTCTGACAAGCATTTTGCCCAAACAATGCTGGGTGAAGTAGTTGCCACTGATGTCTGGACCCGGACATCTGCATTTCACAGACTTACAGGGGCATGGGGACCCAGGGCTCAGACACATGCAGTATTCACTGTTTCTGTCTCTGCTTATTAGCCTTGTGGGTAAGGGCGGCATTAACCGTGGGCCCAGCCGCCTTCGAGAACAACGTGGCAAAACTCAGGAAAACACACAGTCTTGTGTTTGGGGCTTTAAGAGACTCCGAGGTAACCTGTGCTCAGGAGGATTTGGGAGCACCTTGGCTTATGGCCTTTACCGTTGGCTAATAATTGCACTAATCTTTTTCGAGGAGGTATTGTGTGGGCATATTCCCCTTCCCTCAGTGCCCGGATCAGAGAACAATAGGAGAACTGTGTTTCTGCACTGTTGCAGGAGATAGGTCCGGGGCTGCAACCGGGTGGATAAGGTCCTCGGTGGATGGCCCACCGGACGTTAGCCCCAAGTCATCATTAAGGGACCCAGGACCTGAGTGTTACAGCCTTGGCTAAATGACAGGGAAGCATTTCACCAGAGGAGATGTTTGAACAGCAGCTGTTTTGGGGTTCTCAGATCCAGTGCCCTTTGAGGGACCTCAGAAGCAAGTGCGATGCTTGCTGGAGGAGAAAGAGGAGGCAAGGGGTGTGTGTGTGTGTGTGTGTGTGTGAGTGAGTGTGCCTGCACACGTGTCCACTGCATTCTATCCATTTTTCTCTTGTCTAAAATTCACTCGGTAAAACCGTTCTGTCTTCTTTAGAATGGATGATATTAAACCAAAATTTGGAGTGGACATGCCAAGCGCAGTTATCCCTGTAGCGTGAACCATGAGCACGGGTGTGTGTCTGTGTGTGCGGAGGGGCATGTTGATCTTTAATAGCCAAGTCAAGTCGGCAGCTCTACCACACGAATTAAAATAATCTATACGGCTAGTCCACGGTGAGCGGATACCCTCCGATGTAGAAAGTAGCATTGAAATGTTAAGCTGTGATGGGAACGCACCCTGGACTCTAGAAAGTGTGTGCTCAGGAAGTAGTTATGCCTAGAAGGTTAGACTAAGACGCTCAGGGTTCTAGGCTCCACGAGGCAGGTAACCTCACAGTACATTTGTCACAGTTCACGCTAATTTCCTACACTCTCCCCGAAACCGGGCACACGATCATTTCAAACATCCTGAGCCTACCATTTCCTTTTAGTGAATTTCCACGGGCTGGTTGGTCAGATGGTAGGCGTTGAGGAAGCCAGGTCCTTGCCAACATACCGACGGGGATAGGTGCGGAGCATTTGAATTCCCCTCTGCCTCCCTGCGCAGGGTCCCCCGGTGCCCGCTCCTGGGGATGCCATGCCTTGCTGCATCTGCTCCCTGTTAAGCAGCCGCTGGGTTCAGCAGCAGGGAGGCCGGTGTGGCTGGAGATGGAGCACACTGTGAGTGTAGTTTGGCAGGAGGCTGCACGCTGGCACCGAGGGTGGGGAAAATGAGAGGGGGTGAGGGTGCTTCCACGGGGTGGGGGGCGGAGAACAGAGGGGTGGGAAGGCCAGGCAGCCCCGCTGTCACCCGTGGGGTGGCCGAAGCCCAGGGGGAGCTGCTGGTCTGGATTAGACGGAGGTCCCAGCGAGGACACAGCTTCTCCCCTCTCGGACCCCAGGCGTTCTCCAGCCTGCATTTTCCAGCTCCTCATGAACATTTCCAAATTAAAAAAAAAAAAATAAAAATACGTGTGGAAAAATACAGTAAAAGTGACAGCGCTTTCCCAGTTTCCGACAGTTCTGTTTTGACTTTACAATCAGCCAAACTGGAGCCCCTGAGTAGCCGGCTTAATTTGTCACCTTGAGTTATTAACCGTTTCCCTGCCTCGCTCGGTGGGTGTCCTTCTGGCACCTGGCCCTGGCTGGCGCAGCGACCTGTTAATCTTGTGCCCTTTCTCTCCGGCTTACGGCTCTGCCTGGAGAGCCCTGTTTCCCTCCTGGAGTCAAATCTGAATTCACTTCACAGTCGCCTCTTGGCTGGCTTTTGCCAAGCGGTGGCTGAAACAGGAGGGTGGCGGGAAAGTGCGTGAAGAATGACTCCAGGGGCGGCCCTCGCGTGGTCCGCAGTGTCCCGCGGTTCAACAGTTCAGTCTATTTCTCTTGGTCAGGGGCCAAAAGGCAGAGGGAGGCTTATTTTAAAACCGGGATGATATAGGATATAGTCTACTGCGAAGCAGAGGGAGAGCTAATCCTAATGTATATTTTTATGTCAGTGAAGTTAGTCTTTGTGGCATTTTGTTTTTTCTTTTTTCCATCATCCCTCTGGCCCCTCTCATTGCTTCATTTTGTCTCTTGGATGCTTGAGGTCTTATTGGAGGATACCATATATTCAGGTATTACCCGATGTTCTCTTTTCCCTCAAAACTTACTCACCATCCTCCTCGAAGGCTTGTGCTTTGAGGTCCATCCGACTTACTAACAAGGGCAATTGATCCAAGTTGGTGAATTCTTTGAGGAGCTACTGGTTTAATGTGTTACTCAGAAAGAGTGCTTTTCAAAACTAAGGTGTCCTTTAGAAACAAACTTAACTGGGATTAAACATTTTGTTTTATTTTAAACATGTAAATTTCCTTATGTTTAAAGACGTAGTATATTTGCATGAAATATAAATTCAAAATATAAAAGTGCCACACAGTGAAACCTTCTCCTTCAAGCAACTCGGGTCATTCATTGGAGGCGGCTGCAATTCCTAGTGTGTTGCCTCTTTTTCCGGAGACGTTTGATGTACCTGTGAGCGATGCTATAATCTCTACCACTTTTAAATCTGTAATAGATGCTATATTTTAGAATAGTTTTAAATTTAAAGAGAAGTTGCAGAGATATTAGAGAGTCCCTATAAACCCCATTGCCCTAAGTTTTCCCTTCTGTTAGTATCTTACATTTTCACGGCACATTTGTCACAGGCAGGGAACCAATATTGGTATTTAGGTCATTAAATATGAATGTCCAAGTTTGAATCAAAAGTATAGTTTATTATATCTCAAACAATTAATCAAAGTATGTGCCTAAACTATCGACATGGTTTTGCTATCTCACTGGTAGCTTTTTTAAGCCAGCAGCGAAGAAGCCTGGAGAGCGAGTGGCGATGAAATCGTGAAAGACATTTTCCACAGCTTATTCAGAATTGAATATTTTTCCTTACAAGAAGTGGTCCAAAGCCTGGAAGAAGTGGTAGTCAGTTGGTGCAAGGTCTGGTGAATGTGGTGGATGACAGAGAGTTTCCAAGTCCAGCTTCCGTAGTTTGAGCAGCATTGTTTGTGTGACATGGGGTCAAGCGTTGTCTTGCAATTGGATTGGCCTGTCTCTGTTGACAATCTCGGCTGCTTAATCACAAGCATCCTCATCATTGTATCCAATTGGTTATAGTAGACATCCACTGTCATCGTTTGACCAGGTTTCATGAAACTGTAGTGGATAATACCAGTGCTGGACCACCAAACAGACACCATTAGTTTTTTTTTTATCATGAATATTCGGTTTTGGACTGTGTTTCTGCACTTCATCTTGATCCAACCATTGTGCTGAAGGATCACTTGGGATTGTCAAAAAGAATCCATTTTTCATCACATGTAACAATACGGTGTAGAAATGGTTCCCCTTTATGTCGTGACAGCAAAGAAAAACACACTTTGAGATGATTTCTCTTCTGATGCTTGTTTAATTCATGTAGAACCCATCTATCCAGCTTCTTTACCGTGCCGATTTGTTTCAAATGGTCCAATCTTGTTGGAATAGTAATGTCAAACCTTGCTGCTAATTCAAGCGTAGGTTGAGATGGATTCACTTCCACTACAGCTTTCAGCTCATCATTATCCACCTTGGTCTAGTTCACACAAATGGCTCATTTTCAAGATTAAAATCACCAGAACAGAACTTCTCAAACCACTGACGTAGTGTGCGTTCCTTAGCCACATCTGTCCCAAACACTTCGTTGTTATTTCAAGCTGTCTGAACTGCATTGGTTCCACAATGAAACTCGTATTTGAAAATAAAACAGACTTTTGACTTACATGGTTTCAAAAAAATTGCTATAAAAAAAAAAGTGAAAGATAATCACAAGCCAAAAAGGTGCATTTGAAAGACTGAGGATGTACCTTCACAATAGAAATAAAACACGACGTGTCAAAATGAAATGTCAGAGATAGCAACTGTCAAACTTAGTACTCAAGGAAATAGGACATTTCATATTTACTAACCTAAATACACTGCAATTAATTAAATTCCACAGCTTATCAAATTTTGCTGGTTTTACCCCAATGTCTTCTCTTGGTTTTAGGACCCATCTAGGATATCACCTTAAATTTAGTTGTCACATCTCCTTTGCCTCCTCTGATCTGTCACAGTTTTTCAGACTTTCCTTGTTTTTGATAACCTTGACAGTTTCGAGGACAGTCAGGTATTTTGTAGAAGGTTCCTCAATTTGAGTTCGACTGATGTTTTTCTCATGGTTGGGCAGGGGTTACGGGTTTTGGAGAGAATGACCTCAGAGGTGAAGTGCCTTCTCATCGTGGTATCAAAGGTACCTACTTCAACATGACTTGTCACTGATGATGTTCACTTTGATCACCTGGCTGAGGTAGCGTTTGCCAGGCTTCTCCAGTATGAAGCCGCTTCTCCTCCTTTTCATACTGTAATCATTGGAAGAAAGTCACGAAACACAGGCCGTACTCAGTGGGTGGGGAGTTATGTTCCCTCCTTGATGCCGCTTTAATCTTGAACAACACGGCAGCATACTCTACAAGCTTTGCCTTTTTTAAAAAACAGTGTATTTTAGAAATAGTTTCATATAAAAATTTAAGAACTTCTGAATTTTCTTTTTATTTGCATTTATTCTATGGATATATTAATATCCTAACTGGGTTAACTAGTTCCTTTGTGACGGGCAAGTAGGTTGCTTCCAAGCTTTGGTCTTGTAAACAATGCTGAAATAAATAACCTGGTACACGTTCAAGTATATCTTCAAGATAAATTCCTGACGATCGAATGACAACTTAAAAAAGACGTGATATGTAATCTCGTGAGCTGTTGCCATATCGCCTCCCATAGGCAATTTACACTCCCCCAGTAGTGTATAATCAAAATGATTCAGTGGATAGAATTTCAGGTTGGTGGAGAACATACTTTTAAATTTGTGGACCATTCAATGCTTTTGCAAATCTCTTTAAATCACAGTATAATAAGAATAACTATAGAAAATCCAATTATTTGGGTGCAACCTGGCATGGGAGCTAACTGAGTTGAGAGCACAGCCTACATGCAGGAGACCTCACCTGTCACCTGTCTCCTACCTAGTCCCTTAACTAGGCCCTCGCTCATGCCCATTCCCTGGTATATTCTTGAAACCTTCCTATGTTCGCTTAGAATATTCACTATTCTTTCGAGATTCACACCTTCTTCCTTAACTATTCATGTACCCGTTGAAAGTCCGTATCTTGGCTGGCCCGTGTGGTTCATTTTCTCATTTCAGCACAAAGGCACTCCATCTACCTTGTATTTATTTTCACCTGTATATTGCTACACTTGGCCTCTTAAGCCATTGTTGTACTGAAGAACACTTTTGTCTCCCCTGTATATCATGGATTTACCTGGGTAAGGGGCTGCGTTTTCTCTTTATCGCATCACCCCTCAAAGGCTCCTGAGTCCCATAAGAAGTGAGTCCAGTTGTCAGCAGAGCTGCTGGCTGCCCCTCTTCTCCACTCTGCTCCGTCACCTGCAGCAAGAAAGAGCCGCCTGGGAGGAAACCAATCTCTGTGTCTGCCAGTCTCTGGTTTCTTGGTGCCCACACTCCTTCCTGAGAATAAGATGAGAGGGACAAATATTTTGCCAGTGGCTAAGTGATAATTTCACAGGGGTAGTGACAGATAGCTATAAAGGTCACTAGAGAGATTTAAAATTATCTAGAATCATTGGAAATCACAGTAGAGTGACCTGGACCGCAAAGGCACCACGGATGGTGGGGAAGTGGCTTCTCTGACGTGTGGGTGCTGTTGCCGTGCGCGAATTGACTTAGTACAACCAGGTTGGCTTGCAAATGGGAAGGTTCTCCTGACTGGCCATTCTGGTATCGGAGTGTTAGTCTGTTCTGTCTGCTGTAACAAAATGCCGTAAACCAGGTAGCTTATAAATAACATAAATTCATTTCTCATAGTTCTGCAGGCTGGGAAGTCCAAGATCACTGGCAGATTCGGTGTCTGGTGAGAGCGCCTTTTGCCGGTTCACAGATGGAGTTCTCTCTCTGTGTCCTCACGTGGTGGAAGGGATGACGGCTCTCCCTTGAGTCTCTTATAAGGGTACTAATTTCATTCATGAGGGTTCTACCCTTATGATTTAATCACCTCCCAAAGGCCCCACTTCTTAACTTTGAGGGTTAGAATTTGAACATATTAATTCGGGAAAGGGTGAGGAACAAACATTCAGACCATGGCACTAGGCTCCTTTCGGTGCAAATCCAAGTTGAGGCAGAAATGTTCTGCTCTAATGTACTTGTCTTTTGTGTGAGTTACTGAAAAGCTGGTTGGTCTTCCCAAGACCACCGCACTGGGAAGGCCAGACATCTCACATTTGGGGACAGGCTTGTCATTAGTATTATTATTATTATGTGTCTAGTAAAACATCCTTCATTGCACTTCTATTTCCTAATCCTCTTATCCCATATACCTTTCTATTCACATGGTTTTACAGTCTATTTAAATTATGGGATTTTCGAATTGGAAGGAATCTTGGAATCCCAAGGAAAAGTCTCTCTCAAGGTCACAAAGCTGGGGTAGCTCAGGCAGGTCTCCGACACTTGCGAGTTCGTTTCTCTCTCTCACACTCCCTTATTTATCGAGTATCCAATAATAACAGCAACAATAATGAATAATAATAGGTAACACTGAGTACTTTCCATGAACCTATGACACAGTAAATGCTTGACACGGATTGCTTCCTTATAACAACTCTCTAAGTCAGGCAGCTATCAGTCTCCCCATTCAGCAGACAAGGAAATGTAGGAAACAGTGATTCAGGTACTTGCCCAAGATCCCAGGGCTAAGAATAGGTGAAGCCACGACAGGTTGCACACTGGATCCTTGCGATTACGCCTTTCTGTTACATCACAGAGCAAAGTAGACGTGGAAGGCAGAGAATATGGCAGAAACAGTTTCAGCCTTTGCGAGTTTGCATTCTAGTCAAGGGGACAAGATGTGGGGATAGGGTTGCCAATAAAATACAAAATACCCTATTACACTTGAATTCCGAATAAACACCAGCTAGGTATTTTTTTTTTTTTTAGTACAAGTATGTCTCAAATGTTACCTGGTACATCAAAAATTATTCCTTTTTTAATCTAAAACTCAAATTTAACTGGTCATTAGATTTCCAATTAACATTTTTTAAAATATAACTATGTCCAAATACTGCATGGGACATGCTTAATCCTGAAAAACGTATTTGTTGCCAATTTAAAATGCAAACTTCCCTGGGTATGCCGCATATTCATGTGCAAAGTCAGGCAAATTTCCATGGGGAATAAAAGCTTATGTGCCATGCACCCTTCCTTTTCCTCAGCCCAGATGCTTTTCCCCTTGTCCTTCCCTTCTGCACCTCGTTCCACTGGGCTGCTCTCCCCTCGGGGTGCACTCTCCCCAGAACACACAGCGTGGGAGAATGCACAGCCCTGGGACGGAGCAGCAGGTTCTCGAGCTGTGTACGTAGCAGGCTGCCCAAAAGTCAGTGTGGAGACGTGTCCTTCCCGCCTGGGTGCCTGGGTGCTCAGCCCCGGGGCGTGCCCTGTAACTGCCGAGCCTCCACTGTGCTCCAGGAACACTCTTCCTCTTGGCTGTCCCCATGTGCTCTCCGCAGCCCTCTACCCCACCCAGATGTGTGTTTCACCGGTGTCCCAGCCTGCCCAGTGGTGTATGCTGGCTTGCATCAGGTCACTTGCTGTTCATTAGTATTCACCAAAGTCACGGAGCCCAAAGCGCATGAGCCAGCAAAGGGGCCTGGCTACCTCCTTGTCCCCTCTCTGAGATAGGCTTTCACGGGAATCAGGATGAGCCGTTGGGGTGGGGCAGGCGGCTGCTCTGGGCACACTAGCTACAGTCACAGCCTGTGTACTCTCTGGGACAGGGGCGCTCCACCGGCTATTTTAAGGCCAGACTGGTGAACGTTGGGTTCCCCTTCGTTTACCTAGGCTTTCAGTATTTTCCCTGGCACGCTTCAAGGTGGTCACAGAATGTGGGAAACCAGGCAAGGGAAAAAATGAACGCTCTGTGATGACGCCCCTGGTAGCTGCCGCTAAATCCCATGGAAAAGACGGGGGCTCGCTATCTGTGCATACGGGTGGCTCCCAGAGCTATTAGCTGTGTTGGCACCTGCTCAACGCCAGAGATGGTGGAAAAGGAAAACTGGCTGCGAGCTCAGCGCGTGGCCTGCCTGGCAGCCCTGGCCCCACCCATTCCCGCGGACAGCCCCAGCCCACCGTGAATGCCTCTTTATCGTCAGCGAGTGATACTGACTTTTCAAAAATACTGTGTAGGCCTTGTGTCCCGAATGCCTGTGGCATGAAGGCTCTGCTTCCCTTTCAAGGGTGTTGGCTTAAAAACTCACCCAGAAACCTGAGCAAAATATCTCCACTTGGCAGCTCAGGAAGCTGACACCAGCCACCTCTGTTTCTCAGCCTACTGGCCAGAAGCTACCGAGTGGACAGTTACTACCAGGGATGGAAGCAACTTCAGCACTGGGAATTATGCAGCAGCAAATCACAGGGATCTAAAAGTCCCACCGGGAACATTCACTGCACCACTTAGACGCATGCCCTGAAGATTTAATTTGTCACCGTCCCAGAGCCATAGATTGGCTTTGCAGGAAAGTCCTCCAGGGACCTTGTGCAGGGTTGGCCTTCTTGGTGAGCACTGTTTGATTAGTGCCTACAGTGGAAATCAAGTCCTTGCCTGGGTCTGAGGTTGGGGGTGTGGTTGGCTGTGGGTCATTCCCCTGGGTCAAGCATTTTTTAAGTGCTTACTGCATATCAGGCATTTGACCAGTCACACAATGTTGTGTATGTCATGCGATTCAACCTTCAGGATGACACTACGTCATGGCATATGTCATTGGATCTGCTTTACAGACACCAAGTTCAGTAGCTTCACGGTGGACACTGGACAAAGTCACCCCCTATGCTGTCTTTCTTTACACCAGGTCTCCAAAATAGAAGAACTTTTCTCTCGAGTATGTGTTTGCCCATGCCATGGCAGCTTCAGGAAAAATAGGTCATATCCAGAGTTGAGGGGTCCACTTAAAGATTTTTTCGGTCATTTACCACATATTTGTAACTGAGTTCTGTTCAGATACAGGTGATATATTCTCATTACTCTGTAGTCATATCTGGTGACAAATGCCTCACCCAAAAGCAGGTGTCTTCCTGTCCAACCTGGGTGGATTCTGTTGACTGGAGGACCACTTGAGGGCATCCTCCACTGATACAGGTAGAGCCTATTAGGCATGGCTGCCAGCTTAATGCCTTGGGCAAATTATTGGAGACTATTAAGAGTGGGTTCCTGGTCTGTGAAATGCTCCATCTGAGCTTTTGTTCCTCTAAAGGTAATGCCCAGCATGCAGGTGTTAAGTGTCACTGACTTCCTAGCTGGCAAAGGGCTGCAAGTCCCTGGTATTTGACTAAATCTAGGCAAAATCGTAGTTACAGTTTTCATTGATTGCTTGGCCCCATGCATAGCCCAGTCCCCACTACTTCTGTCTTCTGCTCTCTATTGACGGCGTCCTTTCTAATCGTGCTGACTGTGGGCTGGTCTTTCTTGGGAAAGTCCTGAGAGCATCTGTAAGTGAAAAATCCACAGGCATTGGCCCGCAACCACTTTTAGTAATACCAGCTATGATTTTTAATTATGTTCTTGACAGCCCAGAAGACCACAGCCTCCTTGTAATAGGCAGACCTTCCCCCTGCCTGCGTGACAAGAGTTAGCAAAGCACGAATGCCTAGAAAAAATATATCCTAGTCCAGTTCTTCCTCAAGGAGTTTAAACCCAGAACCCAGGAAAATAAGGAGAGGCAGCTAAAGCACCAGACCAACCTGTCATTCCTCATCTGATGCACTCCCTCTATGAACATGTAATCTAACCCTGTGCATATTTTGGGGAGAATTGGTAGTTGTTTACTGCACACCTTTTCTCCAAATTCTCCAAGTGCTCTTTATATTGTACAGCGAAGGACATTCATTCCATACCAGTTCTAAAGTACCTACTATGGGCAAATCCCTACGCTGGGGGCTCTGATGGACGTGAATGAGGTCAAACCTAAACTGGGGAGACTCAGTGACCATGTCAGGAACCAGCCAACAACTGCAAAGCAACAGACAGACTGTAAAGCCATCACACTGGCTCTGTATCATAAACCTCGTGTGCTTCTGCCCAAATTCGCAGATCAAAAGCTCATGGCATTGAATTAGAAAACTATTTGCTTGTTCATTCAGATAGTCATTCAACAAAATACTTTTCGAGGATCTTTAATGTCAAACTTAGGTGCTACTAGGAAAGCAGAATGGAAAAAGATAAGTTTGCTGCCCTCACAGAGCTTATCATTCGGCCACTAGGAGAGATTTTGAGTAGGTCTTGCTTATATTTTGATTGTAAAGGATAAATAGAGAGTCTGTTGGTTATTAGGATATTTATGATGCTTGAAATGCAACATATTTGTCACATTCAAACAGACATCATTCTTTCATAGCCATCCTTAAAATGAAAAAATATACAAAAGTTTAAGAGGGAAGCAAGCATGACACTAAAGTGAATTGATCTGAAAGCTCTTCTCTGTGATGAGATCTTCCATGGAGAAGGTCCGTGTGGGTGCACAGGGAGGCTGCCGTCACGGAGTGTATTTCATCAGGGAACAGACCCTCGCAGGCGACTTAGATTTAAGGCAGCTAGGGTAGAACTTGACGGTCACAGAGAGACGGGCCTCCAGGAAGCCAGAGGGCTGAAGCGGAGAAGGGAAGGGGAGGGAGGGAGGTCATCACAGGCGTCAGAATGGGGGACAGAGAAAGATTCTCTTAATGTGAAGGGAAGAGCAAAGCTGTGGGGTAAGAATGGAGCAGAATGAGGGGGAGGAATAACGGTAGGGTCTCAGCGATCGCTAGGCTGAAGGCTTCTTGTTGTTCTTGTTTAATCAAAACAAATTTTCATGCACAACATATGCATGATACAAAAATGAGAAGATCTACAAGGTCTGTTGAGCAAACTCAGTCCCCTCCTGGCCCTGGCTCCTGGCGATTGAGTCCCCTACCCCATAGTCAATAGTGGTGTTCCTGGGAGCCCTTCCGGAGACAGTACATGCATTTATAATTTGGATAGAAAGGTGAAGAGAGACAGGAAGGAGACAGATAGATGGACTACTGTATACACTATTAGGTACCTTGATATTTTTAACTTAAAAGCTAACTCGGAGGCCTTTTTATTTCATTCAATACATGCAGAACTGCTTGTATTGATATGAGATCAATCCAAGCTCCTTTTCATACCAAAACACAGAGAGCTGACTTTGTATGGCTCCGTAATATCCTATCATATGGCTCTTCTGTGAATTTCTCCTCCCATTGATGGACATTAGGTTTCTGTTACAGACTTCTGCTAATAAAAACAATGCAATTACATTCATTTTTCTGTAGATCTGCACGTATAATTATAAGACTAATTCCTAGAAGTGGAATTGCTAGGTCAGGGAGAGTGTATATTTGAATTCCGATAGATATTTAGACTGATACTAAATTTGCCATTATCAGTATTTTTTAGATATTAAACCTGTTGGTCTTTGTTCCAGATGTTCTAGTCCTGGGTGCAACATAAGCAGATAGCACATTACTTTCCTAATTTTCTTGATCATAGGAAATACCTGGGGTGGGGGGAGGCTTGTTAAAAATATAAATTCTCTGCCCCACTCCCCACACCAACCAAGTCATAATCTTCAGGAGAGGGGCCTGGGAAGCAACTTGAACTATTGCCAGGCAAATTTGGGAAACTGTCAGCATGAAAAGGCACCGTCCCAGATTTTGATATGGTGTTCAGGGGAGATGTAATTCAGAGCCACGGGAAAGTGATAGGGAAACCTTACAGCACAGACACTGGAAAGGGTTAATGAGCTGTGGTAGTTCCTTCCTTGGAATTATTTCACAAGAGCCTGGCTGCTTCTTGCTGGGATAGGTGAGGCAAGATCTGTGCAGAGGCAGGTGGCCAGGTACAGTGGGGCCAGGTATAGGAGGGTCGGGAGGTGAAGGTGGATTAAAAGACTTGCGTTTTATTTCCCATTCATGAACTATATGATCCTATAACTATGTTTTACGTCTAAAGTGCTCCTCTTTATAATAATTATATCAACGACTGATAGGGAGCACTTCCTGTGCCTGGCACTCTGTTATGTAGTTAAATATATCTCCTTTACTTCTCACAGTGGTGCTGTAGGGTGGGCAGTTTCTTATTTCCTCATTTCCGATGTGGAAACCGAGGCTCCCCAGAACTAAGCGATGTGTCCTAGTTAGCCCATTCTATCCACAACAAAGCCGGGATAGGAATCCAAGTCTGTTAGATTCCAAGACTGTGATGTTTGCAAATGCACTGTACATATTTTTAAAAGGGAGTAGAAAAAGCTGCAGGATAAGCAGCACCCAACTTAGACAGTCCATGTACACATTTTTACCCTGAAACAAACGAAACATTATTTTAGCACAGAAAGTAAAATTTGCGTTAATTCTAAAGATAAAAATAGGACATAAAAAGGCATTTCACATTGTCAGCTGGGCGCTCCCAGACTGCCAGAAATCTCATTTCGCTTTCCTCTTGGTGTTTGTTTGGTTAAAAACTTTGAGGAATACTGCACCCTATTTAGTCGCTAACATTCGCCTCTGTTTGTACACTTAACACAAGACGTGCCATGGAAAACATTTGTACCTTCAAAACAGCGTGGTATCAAAACACCTAAAGCAAACACTGCTAGAATATGCAAGAACAATTTGGGCAGCAGACACACTTGTAAACCCAAAGAAGCACAAAACCACAAAAACAGCAAATGGAGTAACTTGTGTTGAAAAGTTCTCCTTCTTGAATATCTTTTTCTTTCCTTTCTCAGGTAAGAATGGTGGTACGTGGGAAATCTCCAAGAGCAGCTTCAAGAGTCAACTATCCCAGCAATCCCTACAGTTGGAGAATTCGTGCCAGTGGAAACATCTATGGCATCTCACAAACCGTGAAGCTGAGAAATCTACCTAGATCCTGCCCCAGAACAAAATGGCAGCCTTTTTTCTTTCCACGAAAAGAAACTTTACAGGAGACAGTAGCTTTCCGACTGGGCTGTTATCAAATGAATGACCTTGCCTCTTTTAAACCCTTACTTTTGAAAGGATGCAGAAACACAACAACTATTTAAGGATTCAATGAGACAGAGGAGCAGGGTGATGCTGGTGTTAGTAATAATTTTAATACTTTTAATGATAATAATAACATCTAATATTTATGGGATAATTATTATATGCCAAGTGCTAGAACAGTGGTTTGCAACAAGGGATGATTTTTACCACCTCTCCCATCCCTCCCAACGCACCCTCCCACCCCCGCTCCAGGGGTGGAAATGTCCAGAGACATTTGGAAATGTCCAGAGACATTTTTGGTGGCACTGATGGACAGGATGGTGTTTGGTGGTTGAGTTGCTACTAACATGTCTAGTGGGTAGAAGTTAAGGAAGCTGCCAAATGTCCTACAATGCACAAGATAGCACACTTGACCCCCAACAAAGAATTACCCCACCCAAAATGTCAACAGTGCTGAGGTTGAGTAACCTTGCAGTAGATGGAGGCTTTTCCATGTATTTAACCTTCACAATAACCCTATGAGACACAGGCTTCTACTATCCCCACTTTACAGATGAGAACATTTAAGCTTAGAGGAACTAGCTGCAATTGCTTTGACCTTTGAACAGTCTCAGGTTTCTTTCTTGAGATCTGTTTGGTACTATGATCATTGCAGAAAATTCAGATTTTTCCAGGGGCTGGGAATTAATTCCCACAAACGTCAGCATGAAAGATACTCAGCTCAAGTTGACCCAATTCCCATCCCATTCTGGGATGACGCTGACAAACAGCTGGTAACTGGAGCAGTGGGGAGAAGATATTATATAATGTCTACAAAAGTAATGAAAGGTTGATTTAACTGCTAAGATAAGCAACCAGAAAGATAGAGAGTGAGAATCTACACTGATTTAAAAATATGTTTTTTCTAAGCATGGTATCAAGACTGTTCTCCCACATCCTCTGTTCTTTATTCCTAATTTCAGATAGTGCTGTGGCATGGGCTGCTGAGAAAACAAAGGTTTCGATGCCATGAGAATCGGACGAGAGAGGTAATCTCTACTCTGCAACCTTATACAGAATTAGGTCATCGAATTCCAAGAGTGTTGGGTCCCTTGGAAGACAACTTCTGTTTTTTCTTTTTTTCCCTTTTTGATAAATGCCTAGCTCCTAGTCAAAATATTTATGACAAGAGACAGGAAAATCAGGCTTTTTCTTTAAACCATTTCTCTGTGTCTGGCTTGGATGTTCTGACTACTTCTCTTTCTTCTGCTCTGTTTTCTATTCTTTTCTTTATTTTTGTCAGCTTTTTCACAGTTCTCCCAATTTTCATCTTCTCTTCTCTCCTGCAATAGTTTCCACTACCCTACATAAAATGTGTAGGGAGGGAAGAGAGAATTGTCTAAATAATTAGATGGACCATTTGCTGGGCACATTCATGTAGTTGGGGCCATGGGGACAATAGCTTTTTTAGTGTAGTGAAGAAATACCAACTTTGAAGTCTTTTGTAAATAAATGAAACCCCCCTGAAAAATTTTGAAACATAATCTTGGTGTATATTAGAGTACAAATCCAAATAATTTCCTTCTGTTACCATTTTCAAAAATGTTCTGCCCTAACCAGCCCTCTGCTTTGTCCTACTGGTGATGCATGTTTAAATATTATTGTTATTGTTTCAATTAACAGAATTCAATGATACTCAACATACAAGTCACCTTAACAAACTGATTAATCATGTGTTATGTGACGTGCTATGGGCTGTGAGAGGTATTAGTATATCAAGATGCATATATTATAACCTCTGCCCTAAAGAAACCTACCATTTGGGTGGGAAAAATGGGTAAATAGACATTGAATTATTATTATAGGTATCATATGAGTTATCTATTGCTGTGTAACAAATTGTCCCAAAATTTCATGGCTTAAGATAATACACATTTATTATCTCAGTTTCTGTAAGTCAGGAATCTGGGTGTGACTTAACTGGGTTTTCTCTTTCTAAGTTTCTCATAAGACTGCAACCAAGCTGTCAATCTAGCATCTGTGGTGTCATCTGAAGCCTCAACTAGAGAAAAATTGACATCTAAGCCCACTCATGTGATGGTCGGCAGGATTCAGGACCTTAAGAAGGCACTTGAGACAGTCTGCTACCAAAAGTCACAACTTTATATAAATTAATTTTGGAAGTGACAGCCCATCACTTGTGTGCATTCAATTGATTAGAAGCAAGCCACTAAGTCCAGCCTACATTCAAGAAGAGAGATTTACACCAGAGCTTGAATCCTCATCGTCTTCACCTTGAGGAGACTGAAGAGGAAGAGAAAGAGGAGGGATTGGTCTTGCTGTCTAAGGGGTGGCAGAGGTGGAAAAAAATCTACATATAAGTCACCCACATATTTCAAGCCCATGTTGTTCAAAGATCAACCGCCTATTTATATACATTTTATATATCAGTTAACACTAAATAGTGAAACTCAAAGATGAATTACCTTTGAGGGACCCGTTAATGAAACTCCAAAATGAGTAAGATTTACCTTTGAGGGCTGTCCTCAGTCTAGACCAGGAGTCAGCACTATGTCCTGTGGGTTCAGTCTGCTCTTTACCCCATCTGTTTTTGTATAGTTCCTGAGATAGGAATAGTTTTTACATTTTTTAATGTTTAAAAAACAAAGAAATAATAATATTTTGTGATGCATGAAAATGATATGAAATTCAAATGGCGGTGCCTACGAAGTGTTATTGGAACATAGTCACACCCATTAATTTACGTATTGTCTGTTTTATAGACTGAATCTTTGTGTCCTCTCAAAATTCATACGTTGCAATCTAATCCCCCATGTGATAGTGTTTGGAGGTGGGGCCTTTGGAAGGTTATTAGGGCATGTGGATGGAGCCTCCATCAGTGGGATTAGCACCCTTATATAAGAGACCCCAGAGAGCCCCTACTTCCCTTCCACCAGGTGAGGACACATGAGAAGGTGCCATCTATGAACCGGGAAGTGGGCCCTCACCAGACATGGAATCTGCTGGCACCTTGGACTTTCCATCTTGCAAAACTGTGAGAAATAAATTTCTGTTGTTTGTAAGCAAATTAGTTTATGGTATTTTCTTAGAGCAGCCCAAACAGACTAAGACATCACCTATGGCTGCTATTACAAAAATAGCAGGGTTGAGTGATCACTACAGAGATCACATGGCCCATAAGGCCTAAAATATTTACTATCTGGACCTTTTGAGAGACTGTTTGCCCACCCTTGGTCTAGAGTAAGATGGACATGCAAATAAATAATTATTGCACTGTGATAAGCAAACACTAGACTCACAGACAAGAGACACCAGGAGCACAGGGCTGTAGTTTGTGAACGTTGTGGGGGTCTCCTTGAGGGTAAGTAGTTTTCCCCAAATGGGAATCGAACAGAGAGAAAGGACAGTCTATTTTAAGGATTCTTAAACTGGTGATCACAGACTCCTAAGACGGTGAGGTACTCCCTGAAATCTTTTGCAAAACCCTGTATTGTGTGCATATGTGCAATTTTTCCCCTTTAGGGAGATGGTCCATCTCTTTCAACAGATTTTCAACAGTGTAAGAATCACCATTGTGGGCAGACATGGTAGCCCATGCAAAGTCATGGAGGTGTACTACAGAATAACACCCTTCTAGGGATCAACAGGAGATGAGTGAGAACAGAAAACCGATTTCTATGAGGTGTAGAGGGAATGAGGCTAAACAAATGTCACCCAGCATCAGAAGGATAAGCCAGGACCTGGGTGGAGCAGAAGGTCCGAGGCTGACTCAATATAGTGTAAAAGACTAACCAATACAAGGATATTGAACAACACCACGTTAAAGAGATTTAATCTTTGCTCTCAAGTGGCCGCTCCATCAAAAGCTGCTGGTGGATAGAAAGAAGAACTCAACCAGCCTATGGAGAGGCTGTAGGGTGGCAGTTCATTGTGTTGAAGCTGGAGGAGTTGGCCAGGTCACTGACTCTTTAACCAATCCTTGGTCAATTCCCATCCCATATCCCCCTCCCAAGCGAAACAACATTAACTAAATCTGCCTCTGCCCAAGAAAGGCTGGCCAAACAGCAAGAGGCCAGCACGAGACCCTGCTTTCTCTTCAAGAGCTGAGACTTCATATTTGATTGTATTGTGGGCCACATGGAACAACATAGAGCTCCCAAGTACCGGGGGGAGGGAGAGTTTCTAGGACGAGGGAAGTGGATGCTCTGGACATGAGGTGTGTGAGGAGGTGGGGCGGGGAGGTAATGGTTTTCACTGGATTCCTTCTTATATTTTATTTAGGTTAAGTTCTGCTCAGCAGGGTGATTTCTTAATTAGAGCCGCCCAGCCAAGCAGACCTCCAGCTCAGATCCCTGTGTTGCCTTCTAAGGTTTCATGAGGGACCTTGTCCTGCCTTATTTCCTGAGTTCTAATATTTGAATAGTATGCAGTGGATTTCAATGGGAGGAAAAGACATGTAATTTAATCATCTTTATTAGATTTTGCCTGTGGATGGGGAGCAGAGGAGGAAGGAGGAGAGACCTGGGTCCTCTCTTTGTTAATTTTATTTTTCTTTTCCTCTACCTTTCTTCCAGTGGCCAAAGAAGGAAGAGAATCAATGGCCTTTATTTTTTTCCCTCCTCCTTTTTTTTTTTTTTTAAACAAAGAAGCTAAATGAGTCTACATTAAGCCCCAAAGGGAATTGCGTTCATTGCAGGACTTTTTGAGGACTGGTGGAGCCATTTATGTAAACAAATTATGCAGTTCCTCCTCAGTAACCCGGATCCTGAGAGCGAGTGTGACACTTCTATAGGTTTTTGTCCTCTTCATCAGCAAGACTTCACAGAATGGAGAAAAATTGAAGAGAGAAATGGTCCATGGTATATTCCCTTACCTGGCTATAAATTGGCGTCCTTTTGGCCCCAGGGAGAACAGAGAGAGAGAGATCAGGACTGAGCACAGTACCTGGAAGAGGAAAGAAGGTAGGTCTGTCATGTTGCCATCTGGGGAGTGTGCACCTCAGCATGGGATAGGAACTCTGCACAGGAATAAACAAGTGCAAATAGTCAACAGGGGATCTTTTAGAGGAAATAAATCTACTGGAGCTTTTCAAGAGAGAAAGACAGAATTCAGCGTGGCTCATCAAAAAGAAAAATAAAAGAAAGAATTATGTCCAGAAGTCTCCCAATTGTCCTGCTAACACACACACACACACACACACACACCCCGCAGCCTGTCATCCCTCCTCATGCCCCTATCCTGTTGATCTTTCCTCACTTAAAAATTATCGGAAAAGAATTTATTCATTAGGGAGGATTCCAGGCACTACATTTATGCTCAGTTCGAGTGAAATGGAATCCAGACTTTCCCAACCATCCCGTTTTACGGATAAAACACAAAGGCAAAACTTCGTTATCGGGAGACATTGCCCTTTCTTTTCCCTCTTGCCTTTTGTTTCTAAGCAATTTTAAGGTTGTTTGGAAAGTCTCCTAACAGGGGCACAGTATTTTTTCACCACATCTATTTCATGGGAGTTTTTAGTTAAGAATAATAAATTTTTCTCTAAACAGATGGAAGAATTTTACCAATGCTAGAAAAGATATTTTTACTAATCTACCCTATAGGCTGATCTCAATCCTCTCATTGTTAAACATGCTTGGTCTAAGAGTCTTACTTATATGTCAGATGTCTTTATTAAATCATGATATTAACACAGAAAAAATCTTATTACAGTGAGTTTCTCTGTGTGATCAAAAGTTGTCCACAGTCCTGCTGATAGACTACTTATTCTGAAATTTAAAAAGGTGAAATTCACTGAAGCCAACGTTTGGCAATGTGTTTCAAAAATTCACTGTAATACAGCTGGAGGGGTTACTAAGTTTTACCAAGGCAATAGTCCCTACTCAAAAGGAAAACTGTAAAAACACAGGTCTCCCATCTACCCAAAGAAACTATTTCCTGGCAGCATTGTAATATGATTTCATCTATAGAAATACAATAGGTTTGTGATATCTCCTTTGATTTAAAAAAAAGTGGCAAAGTCAAAGACAAATTTTGTTGGTGAATCGAGGCTTGTGGGGTGTGAAAAAAGTTTAAAAAGTCAGGAGAAGCAAAGTTTGGTGCATTTGCATATTGGATTTTAAAACTGAACTAAACACACACGCAATTTTTGCATGCGAACTTAATACATGCTCATGGAGGGAAAAAAAAAAAAAACACTTGTAATCCTATCATTGAGAATGTATGTTTGTGTTGGCCTTCCAGGCTTTCTTGAAAGGCTCAGTGTTAGTATGGATTCTAGAAGCATGGGGCCCAATGGGCATTAGGAAATCCTAAAAAGAGAAGAGAGAACTGGGAGAGTCCAAGTGCTATGACCTGTTAGGGAGAATTGGGGGGCTAGCTCAGGCAAGAAAGGGCAGCCAGCCGGAGGGGCCGGATGAAGCATTAGACCCAGAGGGGACATGCGTGCATGAAGACCTGGGGTAGCACCAGCCCAGCAGCAGAGGTGGGATAAATGTGACTGATGTGGGGGAGAGAAAGGGGAGAGTGCACAGGGCTTGGCCCTATAGATCCATTGAAAATCCTTTAGGCTTTCAAAGACTCTTGACCCAAATTACCTTTGTTGCTTACTCCAGATGCCTCAAGTCTCTGATATTATTACTAAGTACCTGCCAGGTTAAAAATAAACATTTGGGAATGGAGGGTGATTTTTCTCTTTTCTTTTTAATTGTAATTGTGATGTACTCATGGCTTGACATGACGTGAGGTCTGGCTTAGATTAGCCCCTGGCTGAGAGACCTACGCTAATTTAGTGGCTGCAATTATGCCTGCCTCTAATTGTGTTCTGCTCTTTGTAGGACATGCCCTTTGAGCTGTTTTTCTGTAGTAGAAGCCAACGGGTATGCTGCCCCATCTATACTTTTTTGCCCCAGGCCCCTTATGACACACATTGGTGAGACAACTGGCCAGGATTAGGGGTATGATTTGTGACCCTGAAATAGAGTGAAATTCACTGGCAATGAGGGGGATGATCCCGGGATAATCATAAGCACTGTAAATACTCTAATATAGGAGTCCTCACCCCCACTGCCAGGGATGTGCACCTGCCTCCAGGTGTAAAGATGCTTCCAAGGAAAGATTCGAAAAGGAAAAAGAAACACATTTCTTCTCAGTATCAGTGCTGTTGCTTGGGGTGTCCCCCAGCCTCAGGTGTCAGAGTGGGGGAGACATATGTCAACTGAGAATTGAGAACGATCGGCCTTTGCTTTCAGTCTACGGATGTTGGCAAAGGGGCAACAAGCTGTGTAACTTAGTGCTGACAAAATAAACCACTGTGTAGTTGTACGTAAGAGTGGGTGGGTGAGTAGGTGGATGGGTGAGTGTGTGGGTCCCCCTTCCTGCTGTACAAAAACAGCAGAAGGTTTGGGGTTTACACTACAGTTTGACCCCCTGGGGAAACAGACAGACTGTACAGTCAAAATAAATGAATTCTAAGCCAGTTTTAAAATATAAATGAAGAGGTGCTTTTTTCTCTAGCACTGTGGTCCCCAACCCTTGGGTTGCCCACCGGTACCAGCCTGGGGCCTGTTAGGAAAGGCTGCACAGCAGGTGAGAGGAGGGTGAGCAAGGGAAGCTTCACCTGCATTTGCAGCCGCTCCCCGTTGCTCCCATCTCTGCCTGAGCTCCCTGTGCCTCCTGTCAGATCAGCTGGGGCATTAGATTGTGCATTAATGTGAGTTGTATAATTATTTCATTGTATATTACAATGTAATAATAATAGAAATAAAGAGCACAATAAATGTAATGTGCTTGAATCATCCCCAAACGATGTCCTCCTAGCCCCCCCGATCCGTGGAAAAATTGTCTTCCATGAAACTGGTTCCCAGTGCCCAAAAGGTTGGGGACCACTGCTCTAGCACACCTATTATTTATTGGCAGAAAGAAGAACATGCCACATGCTGTCTTTGAAACCACCCTCATGCTCCTGGATTCACAAACAGTGCCAGGAAAGACGTGCTTGCGTTTGTGCGTTTGGGCAGGCGGGGCTGTGGAGCGGTGGGGTTGCACAGAGTACCCAGATCCGCCTCATTCTTGCTGAGATGCGGCAGTGGCTGTGAAGCCACGGGAGGCTGGAGGGGGAGAGCGTGAGGGCAGGAAGGGGAGGAAGCGAGCGAGGCGGTGACGCCCGAGGGGGCTGCAGGAGAGTAACCAATTCCATCACTGGGGGCAGGTGGCAGTCTCCAGGGTCATTACGGGGCAACCCGTGCAGGGAAGGGAGGAAAGGGATTTCCGGAAGCCTCTGCTCTCCCTCCTGCCTGCTTCCCTCCTTCCCCTAGCGGTTGATTGCAAGGAGCGGCGGAAGGAAGGATGTATCAAACCCAGAGAAGAAAGAACCCCTGCCGGCCGCCCCCGGGACACCTGACTCTGAGCGGCAGCCGCAATATCGCCGCGGCCCGCGTGTTGCAGATTAAGGGCGGCGAGGGCAGGAGGCAACTCACATTCTGCAAGGGCTGACTGTTTTCTTTAGCCCCGAGAGCTGGCTGTGGGTACAGGTTTCATATCAAAGGAAGGGAGGATCAAGTCTGTGGCAATATTACATCAGGTCCTGGACTGGTGGGGGAGGGGGTCCAGGTCTCCAAAGTTGTCAATCAAACGCCAGCTGAGTTTCTAGCCCTCACTTCTGTGGCTCTTCATCTGAGCAAACGTGCAAATAAATACGCAGTCAGGCTCCTGTCTCCTATCCTGGACGGGGCGGCTGAGTGGCACTCTCCATTGGCCAGGGTTATCTCCTAGGCTTTGCAGTGTAACTTTTGTTTTGTTTTGCTGGCTTTTCACCTGTATGGAATTCCCCCTGAGGGAGGGGTGGGTCTAAGCTAGCTTTTTAAAATGAGTTTTTGCTCTCGAACAGGGGTTGTAAAAATACGGAACAAAATGCCAGGGAAAAGCATCAAAACTTTTCAGGGGATAAACTGCGGGCCTTCAAGTTTGCACACAATCAACGGGCAGCTGTGTGCTCATTTCTCGCTCCTTCATCTGCCTGAGCAAAACGTAGAGGACAGAGGAACATCCTCATCCTGAATTTCCAGGTGGAGCAAGAGAAGCTCAGCGTGGGGGGAAGTGACTTGCTCTTGAGCATTTAGGATGAAAAGGGATCGTGCTAGGAATACCTGTCTATTTCTGCACTTTGGTGAGGTTTGCCTGGGAAAGGAGTCTGAGCGAAGGTGTTGTAATTGGTCGTTTCTGATGTCTGTCCTGTTCCCCGCCTTGGTGAATAACATTCTCCCCAGTCCCCTGAGCTCTCTGAGAAGTAAAACTTCCCAGACATCCTGTGCCTCCGTATTTTCCTGAGCCTGTCTGTATCTGCCAGCTCCTTGCAGCTGTTCCTATTGCTGGTTTCCCTCTTCCTCGTATTTTCCGTGAAAACGCTTTGGAGCATTTAAGAACGGGGGGGCCACCAGAAAGGTTAAACACTAAACAGTCTGAAGCAAGGGAATCTTCAGTGTGCTTCCTTCGGGGTGTTTCATTGCTGTGTAGCATGTTTTTTGTTTTTCCGAGGAAACCCTAATCCTCTTTTCCGGTGGGGAGGGGTTGGAGATGAGGGGGTGCTTATTTGGGGTGGAGGGAATTTGCCTTATGCCTGCTTCAGACAGTCTTAATTTTTCATTTGTCTATGCAGCTTTCTTATAAAAGAGCTATGATTTGTCCATTCATTCACTCATTCTCTTAGTCATTCAACAAACGTATATCCAGTTTGTGCTTTGAGTAGAATGAAGCTGAACACTTTTAAAAGGTAAATTTCTCTAAATATGCCACCCTCTCCGCACTTCCAGGCCCTGCCAAGCCTTTGACAGAGTGTTGCCTCGGGAAAGGATGAGCAAGGCGAAAGCTGTCCCATTGGAAGGGACCCTCCTGCATCCCCTTCCTGAGCAAGAGGTGAGCATAGGCCTCCTACGAGGCACTAGGAACTGCAAGGGAATGATCACAGAGCTGACTGAAAGTGATTCTTTAATAAGTGTCGGTATGATTAACATCAGTTGATTTTTTTTTTTAGCAGGAACTTTCACTCAAGAGGAAAGAATAAAAGAAAAACCTTGCTGAAAATATTTGTAGCCTTATCCTTCATAGACAAGAATTTCCTTTGCCAGTTGACAATTCAAGTAGCACAGGAGCGGGGTCGGACATCACAACTGATACTTCATGCTAGTAAGAGGCACACACCTCAAACTTAAACTTTTGGGGATGTTGTAAAATGAATCACTCAAAAAGAGTTTTTTTTTTTTTTTTAGTGACAGCAGTTGTGAAGATATATGTCATACTAGCTTTTCCCGAAAAAAAAAAAAAAAGAATACAAAGAATTTAATAGTGAAATGAACAATAGTATAACGGGGGGGATGTAATAGTAATACTGTTTGAAATTTTACTCAAGAAAAGAAACACTTCAAGAATAGTAGTAGACAAGTATCTTAAAGTACCCAGAAGTCTACCCTGTTTTCCAGAAGGATGTTTTTCGTGTTCCTTTTGGAACTCTTAGAAGAATTTCTAAATCCAATTTCCTCAAACATCTCCACATCTAAATCTGACAACACAGAAGTTTCAGGCGTTCCTTACCCAATAGGCTGGCAGACCAGCAGCATGCGTTTGACCGGATTCCAGAACCTGTGTCTCAAGAGGCTTTGCTGCAACGGTCCTTGCAGAGGATGCACACACAGAATCCACATTGTCATCGGACCCACGGGCAAAACATCTGGTACAAAAACCACGTTCGCCTTGCAAGCTCCTGACAGGGTTTCTCCTGACTTAGCCTCTCGCTTCCCTTAATTCTTGAACAGCTTTGATGCCCTTAACGTCTACAGTGTATGAAAGATCTTGGTCTATGCTCCCAGAGCTATCTAAGACCGAGAAGAATCTATCTCAACTTGAATAACGCATGCACTTTTACAAGATCGTGAATCTATTGAAAACAAGGCAGGAGAGAAGCAGATCTTGCTATTACCGGTAACTTAAAATCTAGACCCAGAAAAAAGCTTCTAGCTAATAAATATTATATTTGACAAATTTGATGTTTTCCTTGGCTCCCTTTCTAAATATGAATGCTTTCTGCATTTGCTTGAGATGATGAGGATTTCAAAGAAAAAAAATCCAAGAACAGAACAAAATTTTTTATCCCTGATGATTACTTTTGTTCTCAAGCTTTTCCCCTTTGGAGAACACTGGAAAAAACAGTACACAGCAGACCAATAAACAAACCTCAACAAGAGAAGCTGGATTCTGCAGCATTCACCACTTTGTGGGGCCATGGGTGAAACACGGTAAAACACGCGGGTGCTCATTTACGGACGTTACAAGCTTTGTGAGATGCAAAGGAGTTAGCTCTCTTTTGACACAGGAGGCCAAGTGAGATGGGGTGAAACTGAAGTCGCTCATATTCAAATAATTAAAATACAAATATATTTCCTGAAGACTCTGATTCCAGACTGCTGCCCTCACTGTCTTCCACCCCCCTTTTATTGGAATCTCTGAAACCATTTTGCTTGGGGGAGAAAGTGGATTTTAGTGTGGTAGGAAAAATGCCAAACATCCATGGCAACTCAGAATTGTTCCACTTTCTTCACATGTTCAATTGAGACCTTCATAAAATTATAAATGAAAGGATACATTATGAGCACTTTCTTTGAAGGGGAAAAAATGGTGGGTGGGTGGGTGGCTGGGGGTGTCTTGCCTGGAAGCAAAATTTTGGAGTCTATATCCTTCTTCTCTGCGGAACACTTGGGAGCTTTCTCTGCCAACAGCAGGACCCTAAAAACAGCTTGCCTTTGCAAGCTTTTCAGAATTCAAAAAGGTAGACCCACCAGTTGCTACTGTGGGTGAGACGTTGGTTGATCGCCAGGCGGGGACTGGAAAGTCCTGGGCTGCCTGTGTTCCTTCAGGTCCCTCAGGGACTGAGGTCAGCGTGTCTTGGCGCCTCTCTTCCACCCTCCTCCATCCTCCCGGCTTCCCTACCCCCCAGCGGGGATTCGCTCCTGTTTACGTTGGGGAGACTGCAACTTCTGTTTCTTAATGTTTAAAAGAAGTTTAAAAGCTTATAAAAGGGCTCTTAAGATTTCTTGGACGCCCATCGCCTCTTACAGAACAATATTTTGATGAGTTAAGTGTAAATGAATCAGAAACCTACATATTAAATTTCCCTTGACATGCACATCAGTTTAAAAAATTAATGGAAAAAGTGCCCCAGGTTTAAAATGTTTGGGTTTTTTTTTTTCCTTAAACCTCAAATGTTTGAATGTGGAGTGGAAATCCATTTGGATCAACCGGGTTTGCTGATGTCTCCCTCCTCTCCCCGAGATTGCTAGTTATCGTGGAGGGAGTAATGTTTCCGGCTGGTGACTGTCTGGCTGGGGATATGTCACATTCCTGGTCCTTATGCTCAGGTCTCAGCAGAAGCCAAAGGCTTGGCTGGGACTGTGGAGATGTCCAGTTGCTGTTCACTGAAGGCTGACCCTAAAAGCTGTCCCCCTTTTTTTTTTCTTAAGATGAAGGAAACTAAATAAACAATCACAGAAGATCATAAATCACTGACAAAGATATTTAGATTTGAAACAGCCCTCGAAAAATAGAATGTGCCACAATTTGTCCCTCCAAGATTAACTCGGTTCTGGGTCCTATAATTGTGGGTGCCATGACTTCTCATGATAAATGACACAGAGGTCAAAACTTGAGAACCGGTATATGTTTTTGTTTCATTTTGTTTTTTAATGCTGATTCTGAGTTCAAGAAAACTCCCACAGGACAGAGAAGCAACCCCAAATCCTGAAATCAGACTTGATCCCCAAAATCATCATTCTCCTGATTTTCTGAATGAGTTTTTTTTTTTAATCGCCATTTTGTTTTGCGAATTGTTGACCACACTAGGTGACGAATGAAGTAGGAAGACAAAGCCAGGGGAGTAGGATTTCAGTGCTGTCTGCGTGTGTCACCTTAGGTCGTGTGATCCTCAGGGGTGCCTGTTGCAGATACCATGGCTGTGAGCGATCCCAGACTTTTTGGTGAAACATAGCGTGTGTCCAGTGCTTCAGAATTGTTCTCATGTCTGCCAAACCCTCATGCTGCTAAAGCCCCTGAAAACCATATGTGAACTGTAGTCCGCTGTCTCCACATTAGCTGTTTCTTCTGTTATTTTCACAATTCATGTCCTCCATCCCCTTCAGGGGGTTTTGCGGTTCCCGGTGCTACAGGGGAGGCTTATAATCACCTCCTGCTCAGGAGGCCGCCGTGGGTAGCTGAGAAAACTGGCTTAAAACAGTCATTTGGTGCAGATATGGATTAGATAAACCAACGCAGCTGCTGGCAGTGCCAGGCTACTTGAGAACGTTGGCTGGACAATCTCCTTGTGATGGTGTTTGTGTTTACAACGCAGCGTCAGAACAGAGACTTGATTGAGAAACAGAACTGTTCACATTTTGACATAATTTATTTTAAGTTCATAGGAATAATTCTGGCCAGAGGCATGTTTGCTCATCTTAGTTGTATATGCGTATTTCTAGTGCTTCTCTGTTCATGGATTGACTCACTCAATGAATGCTGTCCCTTGGCTGAATAAGGCTGAAAACATATAAAAAACATGTGGCACCTGGCTTTGAGCGTATCATCTTCTAGGGGAAATAACAGAGAAATAATTAGAAAACCATGTAAGAAGGTCTAATACAGGCATATTGCAAAGCACCTAGCTTTATCAGATGCCTTTCAACTTGGACGTGATTTCCTGTTTAGGAAACTATCCATTTTCTACGAATGCAGGAAGATAAGCACCTTCATAATATGTATGGACACCCCAGAGTTAACTTTTTTCTGCCCTATAAATGTCACTTTAGGAAAGTTTTTGATTTTGCCACAAAACCTCAGATTAGCCCGATTCAAACTGTGATTCCTAATTCTGAAAATATGCAAATGATGCTAAAAGGTACGTTTAATTTTCAGCTTCCTCATAACTGTTAGACACCAGAAGAAAGGAGAGTCAATTTGCCAATCATTTCCAAGTTTAAAATCTTTATTTTGAATATCATTTGTCATTCTGTTAAATAGATCCACAGTTGCACATCTCTGCTTACAGCAATGGTAGAAGCCCCTTCCCCAAATTAGTCTCTTCTTCATGAACTGTTAAACCAGCAGAAAGCGCTAATTAAATGATCATTAGCTTGAGGATGAATGATCATACTTAGTGTACATGTTGCCTTTTATGTTCAAAGAACTGCTTAAGCATCGACTAATTAATCTGCAAGTGAAGGACACTTCCAGCATTGCTCTATAATTAGACAATCCCGGGAGGAAACAAGAAGATTGCCAACGGGGAGTCGGATGGCTTTGCAGGTCTCTGTGTCATTTATTTTTTCATCACTCAGGTAAAATGGCCAGACCTGAATCCAACTGCCAACTCATTACTCCTATTTACAAATAAATTCTTTTTTAAAAGACCGAAGTTGTGTAACAGATGAGAAGTTGGAAATAAAAGCAAATGAATCACCAAAAGTATTGCCTTTAATCTGAGCTGCTTTTTGGGTTCTTTGTAACACTTTATTCCCCACAAACAGTGAATTTAAGCAAGTCTGTTTCATGCCCCATGGTAGATCCTTCTCTCTTTTCTTCACCAACATACTCTTGTTTGCAAAAATTATTGCTGTGTATGTGTGTGTGGGGTGGTGGAGGAAGTAGAGAATTAATACTTCTTTGGGCTTTCGTTTTCTGGGTGGTAAGAATTTGAGATAGGAAAAATCCTAAATATAAAGGGATTGACGGACAGAATTTTACAGATATTTTTGGGAAGCAATTTTGTGACTGTAAGAACCACTGATTGATTGATTGACTGACTGACTGAATGTTGGAAATCCCTTTGGTGTAATGATGGATACAATGAAGTAGGATATATCTTTATAAATTCATGCCAAAATTATAAAGAAAAACAAAGATCTTGAGTAGTAACAAAAGATGGTCCTTCCACTCAGCCACCTCATCTATATGTGTGGGTCAGTGCATGTGTGATATTAAAAATTGTCCAGCCTCTGTTGGTCGAATGGTTGTTTATCAGACTGTCCCTGAAGCATAACCAGTCTTCTCAGCTTCAAGAAACAGAGGGATGTAACAATAAGTGAATTCAATTCAACTTTCTATTTTTGGTTGGTTTCAAATGAGCTCGTGTTGAATGCTAAAACTTTTCCTAATTCTGCAACTAGCTTGTATATGAAAATTAAATTGTGGGAAAATTTCCACCATTTATTTTTTTCTTTTTGAAAACTTGTAGCTCAGCATTGATTTGTATTAACTTCCCTCCCCCTCTTCACTTATCACAGTACATTAAAGTGATGATCTGCTTTTAAATTAGAATTTGGTAAGTGTCTTTGGGAGAAGTAACTTAATTTTCTCACTATGAGCGTGCAGTCTCCAACCTGTCAAGGCCAGCGTAGATTTATCATGCCACACAAGCATTCTGATATGAAATTCAAAAAGTTGGGACTGTTAGAAGAGCTAGAAAGTACAGATTGCACTCAGCTGGACAAAGATAAACAGAAAACATGCTGTTTTATGAAATCAGAGATTAAACGAGTTGATGGAATCAAGCCTAGACAGCCGCACAAGCCAGAGTGGAAAATTATAGACTAAATTGCATCTGATATTGAAGAGAATGGCTCTCTCCAAAAGCCCTCACTTTTTATTTGAATCAAGGATTTTTTAAAAATAAGCTTAGCAAACCCTAGGATTTTTAAAAAGAAGAATAAAATCCTCAAGACAGCATGGCTTTCATCCAACACTTTTGTGATTTACAAATGACCAGATTTAAAACTTTCATCAGCTCACACCTAGGGATATTTTCATTTGTTTTAATTTGTGAGGCAGGTCCACAGACAGAATGACTCACAAAAAACCCCAGAACCAACCGAAACTCCCAATTGGCCCTATTCCTCCATCAAGTCGAGAAAGTCAATTTTTCTTTGGGATTTTAGTGTGTCCCCAGGTAGCCCTTATATTGACTCAGTGTTCACCTTGCAATTGTTTAATATAATCACTGTTTTCTTTTGAAGTCTTCTTAAGCTTTTGCGTAAGTAAATCCATTCAGGGACAATTATTTAAGAGAATGTGGAACTTTTCTTCCTGAGCCTCCTTATAACCTGAGATAGACTCTTTTGGTTGACACAATTCCACGGATCCCACTCTGTGAGCCTGTTTTATAGAGGCAGTTTAACAGGCGAGTTGTAATTTTGAAATACATTTGGAAAGTATGTGGGAGCTAAGAAAATGCCCTTGAGACTCACTGGTGGCTTTTGAAATTATAATTCATAAAAAAGCCACTGCTAGCTAAGACCTCTTTCTAGGAGGAAGGAGAAAAACGATATAATAGAACTTAGGAGATCAAGTCTTAATCCTCTCTGGGTTGCTCATGCTAAGGTTACTATTTCTTTTTTCCAAAGATAGAATGACATTGGTTAGAAAAATAAAAGCCTGTTAATTAACATTTCAGATTATGTCCCCAAATCCCTTGGAAGTATCTCTACAATGATAGAACAACAACAACAAAAACACAACACAGGCAACAAAGCAACACAGTCCAGGAGAAACCCATCGCAATCAAGAAAGCAAGCCGGGGCTAGTTTCTTTCACTCATTTGCCGATGTGCTAAAACTTTCTCCCATGGCAAGATGCTCCTTCCAGCTAGTGCCTTGTAATGGTTTTAAAGCACAGGTTTAAAATTCCCAACTAGCCTGGCCAGCTGTGTGACTTCAGGACTCCTCAGACCAGTTCTTTCATCTGCAAAATGAGATAAAGGACCTACCTTGTGGAGGTGATCAGCTGTCCCGGTTGTCCAGGACTCTGCCAGTTTTAGTACTGAAAGCTCCAGGTTTTAGGTAACCCCTCAGTCCTGAGCAAACCAGTACAGTTAGTTTGTTAAACTTTTTATGAGAAACGAGTGAGGACATGTGTGCTACATATATGACACAGCACTGGACACATAAGAAAAGCTCGATTTATTTTACCATTATTAAATGGATTGGAGGGTATCCAACTTGGTCTTTCCCCCCCCCCACACACACACACATTTTGGATGTGTGTTGTAAAGCAAACAGGAAACACAACTTTCCATGAATGGGTCGTGATCCTCCGGACGATCCTGAGGGACTTGGGGCAGTCATTGATCCAAGGTAGAGAGTGGAGTGTAGACAGGATGGGGGTTGAACAGCCACACGGGCATTTTGCTGTTCTTGTTTTCTCTGTGCTACACTGATGTGAATTTCATCTCTACCCATTCCTGCCTCCCGTGGATATTTTCGGTTCTAAGGCTCTGGGGTTCCAGATTCTCTACTTTATACCTTTCCTCATAATCACAACAGCGGACACCTATTAAACACTCTGTATGTCACAGATGGTCTTTCAGCACTTTTACAGATATTAACTCTTTAAACCTAACAGCAACCCGTGACGTAGCAACTGTTGTCTTCTGCATTTTACAGATGAGGACACAAAGACACGGAGAGGTGGAGAAACTTGCTCAGGGTGTCAGCGTGAGTTGGCAGGAATCAGAATGCAAACCCAGGTGGGCTGAGCTCCTTCAGTCTTACTTTTCTCACCTGTAAAGTGGGCTCATGATAACTGCTCCCCCAGCTCACAGGACTCTTGAAAGAATTGAATGACTTGGAGTATGTCACCTTTCAGGTCGGAGGCAACTGTGCCCTCAGTATTCTTTTGTCACACTTCTATTTGCTCACTCTTGCTCTACAGTCTGAAATGGCAAACGCTTTGAAAGGTGATAGCACTGCCCTGACTAAAGTAGGTCTCTTCTGTCATGAAGGACACAAAGCCTTATTTCCTTGGAATCATCTCCTTAGGTGTGAAATTTAGAGCGAAGAATCGTCCCAAACTTCCCAGGTCGGCGACGGCCCCACCTTCTCCCCCGTCTACCGCTTTCAAATAGCACTTGTTGCCATGAGACACAGAACACAAGTGAGGTCCCCGGCATCACTGCTGTGCCATACAAAAGTGGACCGTACGGCTTCGAAGATGGGAAACAGATGATAAAATTTAGGCAAGGATTGGGTTACCATTATGCAGCCTCAAAACTGCAAATTAATTAGAATTCAGGCCTGTTTCTAAGAAGCCAACCAAACAACGATGTCCTTAGAACACAAAACAAAAGGAGCCGAACATTCGAGCTTGGGTTTGCTTTGGATTAGAAAGCTCAGCGGAGTCGGTGTGTGCACACAGTGTGGGCTGTTTACTATGCTCCAGCCCCCGTTTGCACGTACCCCCACGACACTCGCTCTGATTAATGGAGGCTCTATATGTGCGCTGACATCGAGCACCGGAGCTCCAGAAGCATGCGGAATTTCACCAGGTGTGGCTAGTTTATTTTCAGGTGTGGACAGGACGGTCATTAAAAACAGAGCCAGCTTTGGTCTCCTACCTAAACTCAACACCTCCACCGCCCCACCCCTGGCAGCATATTCATGCCTGCAGAGCCTGTCTTTCCCTTGTTGGGCATGCAAACCTTTCACTCATCAGAGGCCCGGAGTACTTTGGAAGCCTCGGATGTGTCAGTATCAGTAAACTAATGGAAGCCATGTGTTCACAGAATGGAAAAAACCTGGCGTGTTAAAGATCCGGACGTGTCTTGCCATAAATGGTTCTAAAGCAGAGATTCTTTTTTTTTTCAGTTCTTTTCTCTTCTTAGTAGGTTGTTGGCCACTCTGCCGATTGACAATTGATAATGCTATTGCAAATGACCCCAGCCCTAAACACGAAGGGCTCATTCTCCAAGGGCAAGGGAAGCAGCTGAGATTTCCTGAACATACATTAGGTGCTATGCAATTTATAAATATAATCATGATCACAGTGATTACATCAGCTGCTACGTATTTAGTGCGTAGACCTGCTAAGAGCTTCACCTTGACTGATTTATTTAATCCTGACCCCAGGTTGGGAGGTAGAAATTGTCATCCCCATTTTGTGGAAAGGAAACCCTTCCTCAGGAGGGTTGAGTAATATGTCTGGTGGTGGTCAGGAGTGGGACTGGAGAGTGAGTCACAATACTTTGTATATTTTTTCCCCCATGGCACAATAACTTGGGAATATAGGAATTATAATGCTAATTTTATAGCTAAGAATGCTGAGATTTAGAGAGTTTGAGTAAATTTTCCAAGGACATGTGGCCAGTAACTGACAGCAGAGACCTATTAATACAGCATATAAAAGTCAGTGTGCTCTGCTGTGCTTTGGCCAAGGCAGAGTTTCTAAGCTGAGAAGGGTTAGCTTTCCCAGCAGGCAGATCAGGTGAGGGACGTGCTTTAATGCACCATGTAATAGCACAAGGATAAAGAGGGGGAGAGAAATTTTTGAAAGAATTTGGTTATTCATGGAAATGGCAAATTATCAAATAGTCGTTAAAGAAATAATTAGAAATCTTTTGGACTTCTTTATCACTATTTTATATTTTTGTTTATCTTTAGTGAAAAACAAGGTCAAAATCTCAGTGGCTGAAAATAACACAGATACAGTGTTTCATCCTACAGCACATTCGCTGTGGGTGGGCCAGCAGGAGTCGGGGATGTTGGGGTGGGGCAGTGTGTACCTCTTTGTCCTCACTAGGGGAAGCAACAGGGTAGAACTTCCACCAGCTGGGACAGCCCTGGCCTCAGTGGCACAGGGAAGGCAGCACGGGAGATCGTACAATGGCTTCTAAAGTCTTCTGCCTAAAAGTGTCTCGTTTCTTATACATTCACATTCCATTGGCCAAACCCAATCTCATGGCATACCTGACTTTAAGGAGGTAGGAGTGACATTACCCCCAGGTGCATGGAAAGAGAAAAACCAGCACATTGGGGAACAGACTCACCATCGCCATTTTGCAGATAGATAGGTAGTCGGGTGAGGAGGACAGTAATCCCTTCAGTGCTTGGGGCCCTCAGATGTCTCTGTCCTTCCCAGAAGGGGAGGAGGAAAGGCTGGTAGTCCCCTCTGGATTTGGATCAGTGCAAGTGGTGATTCCACAATCCTTTCTTCCTCTGCAGACCCTGTGATTCCTACTTCTCCCCTTCCATCTCCCACCTCAATCCCGACTAACAAGGATCTGTTTTCTCATTACCATAGAAGCTGGACTCATGGCCTTTTTCACCAGTAGACTCGGGGCTGCTTTGTTAGGGAGTTTTGTGAGCAGCCTTGACATCTGAATTGTCTTCATTTCAGGGTGGAGTAAGGGGCCTTGCTGCTCTTGGCGTAAATAAAACTCCAACAAGGAGCTGATCCTCTGCGGGGGGCTCTCCCTGGCTCATAGCTTCCCTTTGTCCCGTGTTCCCCAGTCCTTGTTGACATCTGTCCACTCAGCATCTGAATTCTGGAGAGCAGGCTGAGGCTGGCCACCTTGGGGCCAAGGGGCTCCGAAACCTCCCAATTAAGAGACCGAGTGACACTTGGGAGTCATCTGCAGGTTTCATCCTTTCCCACTAGCTGGTGGGACAGCCTCCTTCCCTTCAGATCCCTAGGAGCAGTCTGCTGTCCAGCGGTCACAGTGAGCTCACAGTTCAGCCTGACGCCCCAGCTCCCAGGCCCCCGCCCATGGCCCCATATCACTGGCTTTTACCGGCTTCATCCTATTTTGAGATGAAAGACTGGGTCTGAAAGGTCAGTTCTGATGATGCTGGGCCTTTTAATTAAAGTCACCTGAATTGCTCACGTCTTTATTGCAGCCATCCTTAAGCCCTGGTGTAGCCCTGACATAGCTCCCACAGGAATAGCTTTGACATTTCTTCAAAAATTGGCTGCAAACTGAGCTGTTTTCAAAAGTAAGGTCTGATTTACAATTTTAAAAAAGGACTTCCTTCTTCTTTTCCTTTTGTGGTTTATTATCATCTTCTAAATTTCTCTCTCTCTCTCTTTCTCTCTATTGAAAGTAGAAGTATTTCACCCTGGCTTGCCAAATGATTTTTATCTCAGTAGAAAAAGAACTTGCTATTTCCTGAAAATCTACCACTGGCACACCCCCACCCCCCAACCCCCTGCCTTTTAAAATACATTTTGTGCTGGGAATCAAAGTCAGGTAACTTGATAAGGAGTTAATGAACACAAATTAATTCTGTCTGCATTTAAAAGAGGGACAGGCTGGCCTCACAGACTTATCTTATTTGCTTCCCTGGACATGACACTTTTTTGGTATACCGCTGTTGGAAAATCTAGATATTTGGAGGAAATAAACAGGGACATACCGTTTTCCCACTGGAGTAAGGTGATTATGTATGCGTAAATTATTCAGACAATATTAGGGGGTGGGTTGGAGACGTTTTATCCCAACACATCTGGCTAATTGCATGTAAATTGTCATTTTGACCCTCTGTTATGTGGACAATTTGCATTAAATCCTTGAATAGGGAATGGGGATTTTAAATCGTGTTTGTATGACAGCTGCGAAAACAGTATTTTAATCATCCTAGGTCTGTTTCTGGAACAGGCTTGTACAGCAGTAGCAGCGGCCCTGACCTCCTCTTTCTAAGCCCTGATGCTCCCAGGGACAGAACATGCTCACTCCATACTCTTTCTGGACTTGGAGGAAGACGTCCCAGTTTGAGGAAACACGTGTTTTTCAAAGCAGACAATGTTCTACACTCTTGTAGAACCACTGAAGGATGTTACCCTAAAAGTGACATAGAAAGAAGGCAGTATGGAGGAACCCGAGGCCACACTTTGGTATGCAGTTGTGTCAACTCATTTGACTGTGTGTCTTTGCTACAGAAAGAATCAGAATCAAGTGCTCTGAGATAACTGACATGTGGTATACGGTGGGAGTGAGGGCTGGGGGTCTAGGACTGCCAACGTCTTGGCTTGAGGGGCTGTTCTTAGTATTGGCTTCCAAAAAACATCAAATCATAATGTAGAGACGGCCAGAGACTAATAAATGGGTGTCATCCCAGGGGCCTTCTGTGACTTCTTCTGGCCAAAAATAACTGAATAAATATCCAAACATGCTTCTCTTTTTTCCTTCTTATCTAGTTCATCCTTAGTAGCTCTTTCTAACTGATGGGGAGTAGATGATGTCAGAAGAATTGGAGGGTGCAGGAGAAAGTTGGAGATGTGTTGGATGCCACTCCATCTCTCTGTCCGAGTATAAATACATTTTCTCTCTTCCCTATGTCCTCCTCATTGGAGAATGGGGCTATGCCCTTAATTTACCAGTTGTGGGGCTCGGTCTCTCTTCTCCCACTTCCCAGGTTCCCTGCTTCATGCCAGTCTGGTATTGACAGAATTGCACTTTCTCCCAAGAGTGGAGAGCGTCTTCCCCCTTTACCAGAGGGGACATATTAGAACATGATTTGGGTGATGAACCAACTGAGATTCAAAGAAGTTAAATGGCTTTATTTCTTTCAGGGCAAATAAAAAATGCTATCAGAATGAAGGCAAAGTCTTGGGTCTTTCTTTATTCCTAATATGTTTCTATAAGAGTTAATCATGTTTTCCTGTAGGGTGTTTGCACATACATAGAGTGTAAGTTTTCATTAGGAGGTTGACCCGCTTTTAGAAAAATTCACCAGATATCAACCAGAGTGAATGTCAGCAAAAGGAGAGAGTTGATTATCAGAGTACAGTAGTATCTCTCAGAACTTGTGATCAGTGTGTAACTGCTCTCAAGATGTGGTGAAATCAGTTGTACGGCTTGGAAATGCCCTTCCCTCCATGCATTGGGGGGGCTTGTGTGCACCCCCTACCTCTGCTCCTCCATTAATGCAGGCCCCCACCCACATATACACTCCTTGGAACCCAGCCTTGAGATAAGTACAAAATAAATACTCAAGAAATGATGCTCACTTAGGTTCTAAGGCTCCAGCTGCATATTATTTTTTACATTAAACATCCTATTGAAATGTCAGCAGTAAAACCAAGACATGTTGATGTCTTTTTATAAATTCTCTTTTCAACAAACATGAAAAGCGTATCAAATTTTCTCCAATACTGCTTTCTCAACTGAGTCTTTACTCCTCACGAATGAGCAGATCACAATAATTGACTTCAATTACTTTAAAGTATTTGTTGTTATTAACATTTGGATTTATAGTTGTGTATGTGTGGGAGTTTAGGTTGTCCTCGAAGGATTTATTTTAAGCTAAGCTAAGAGAGTTAAGGGCTTTTGTAGGCTAATATGTAATTCTTAGGCCAATGCCTGAATATTGACAGAAATTCCTAAAATGAACATTTCACAGGCATTGTATTTTGGAGATGCTTTCCAGATCGTTTTGCTTCTGTATAGATCTCTTTCTAAAAGGTGGAGAGACTGCATTCTGCTGCTTTCTGACCTCGGCCAAGACATTGCATAAACGATTCCACCTTTTTCAGGGTTCCCTCCATGGGCTGAGTAGCTGTCCATAAGCTGCTCCAGCAGAAACCACCTGAGTCTTCCTCCAACTCTGGATGTGTTGATGAGGTGATTTGGATCGGAGATGGATCTGTGGTCTGGTCCCACGACCCAGTATACTACAGCAGTTACCTGCCTCAGGATTCTGGGGTTTGAGGTGTTTGGCTCTGGGTTGAGAATGACAGAAAGGGGGAAACCCGGGAGACCAAGGGGAGGATGCTGGCAATGCCAGTGGAATGCAGATGGGTGGGGAGAGGGGACGACGCCAACATCCTCCAAATAAGGTTCCTTCCGAGTAACTGGGCATTTGCTGTCGAGTTCCTGGTTCCATTTTCAACACGCACGCTGAATCATTCCATTTTCTTCCTAGGGCTTTTCAATGTGCCTTCCAGGATTACATATTGATTTTATCTGCAAAGGCAGACTCAGGCTTGTTGGTGTCGAGGTTATTCAATGTAGACAAGTGGCCATGAGACCCTGGGGAAAGTGCAATAGGGAATTATTGAAGCATCCATTTAGGTAATCTAAACCCAAACCCTCCGTGTCCCAAGCATTTGGATATCTTTTTCTTCTTTCTCTGATTTATCAACATCTCAGACAGCCAGCATTCCCTACTGATAACATGACTGGGGCTATATATTATCCAGGTAAATGCCTATATTCCTTATACATGTACTAGCACAATATACTTTCTTGTGGCCTATGTATCAAATTCATTCTCTTTGAATTGATGTCAGTTTTTGTAATAAGTAAGGACATGGAAAGACTAGGATAAAACATTAGATTCTGATTAATTCCTAACCAACCAAATGGCCTTAGCAAAGCCATCTAACTTCTCCAAGGGTCAGAGATGTTTTGTGGGAATTGGGCAGGTTCAGAGGCCAAGACCAAATATGCAGGAAAACCAATGGGAGACACCACTGATTTCTATGTTACACTTGCATAGTCCTTCTTTTTTCCAACACTTTATTACAAAAGAGTTAACTCCACGCTGGCCATGACATTGAGGTGAAGAGCTATCATTTCTTAGAGGCAATTGTAAATACAGGCAGACTGGAGATGGGATTTAAGGTTATCCCATCTCAGCTGTCTATTTCTCCTCCTACACTCTTGGGCTATTCTGGGGCTCACTTGAGATTTGTTCATTTGGATTAACATGTTTGTTTTTTTTTCCAGGAGACTTTGGTGGTTGTCTGTATTAGTTTTCTATTGCTATCTAAACAAATTACAGTAACCTAGTGGTTTAAAACAACACAATTTATTATCTCAAAATTTCTGTAGGTAAAAAGTCCAACATGGGTCTCACCAGGCCAAAATCAAGGTGTCAGCAGAGCTGTGTTTCTTACCAGAGGCTCTAGGGGAGAATCAGTTTTCAAGTTCACCTAAGTTCTTGTCAGATTTGGTTCCTTGCGGCTGTAGACCGAGGCTCCTGTTTCCTTGCTGGCTGTCAACTGGGTCACCTGCATTCCATGGCTCATGGCTCCCTTCCTCCTCCTTCAGAGCTGGAAAGTCAAGTCAAAATTCACGTTTTGACTTGACCCTTGGATTTCTCTCTTGGGCTTACTTCTGTCTTCCTCTTTCTCTAAGGGCTCACGTGATTACATTGGGCCCCACTGGATAATCCAGACTGCTCTTCCTACTTTAGGGTCAGCTGATTAGTAACCTTAATTACATCTACAAAGTCCTTTCACAGCAGTCCCTAGGGTAGTGTTTGATTGAGTATCCCAGGGCTGGGGATGTTGGGCTGGAGGAAAGCATCTTTACAGTTCTTTGTGCTGCATCATCCTACAGGGTAGTGTATTAATATTAAGCAATTATCCATCACTAACACCTTTGTGGAATTAGCCTAATGGGTAGATTTCCAGTATCACTGCTGGTTAAAGGGACTAGGATGATTTTTTTTTAAATACTACATAGTAAATTACATGGGAGACTACTTCAGTGTTTGGGATCAGGGGTTAGACATTTTTGGCAGACAGCATGTGAAGGCAGTTGAGATCTAAACTGGGTGGTATGGAAGGAGAAAGGGTTCATACTGGAGAAAAACAAAATTCTAACAGATTTCTTTCCAAGGGGGAAAAATCATTTACTTAACATTGTTCTGATATATTTGAGGTTGAGAAGTACCTCCTGATTTATAAAAATTACAAAACTGTAGAAATGCAGATTGTTCTTATTTGAAGTATAGCTTTTAAAATAAATTTTTAAAGATTTGAATATTTTCGTAATTATTTGAGAAAATATTTGAAGAGGTTTGCATGAGCTGAGTATGAAAGAAATCCTTCCTTTCCTCTCTTCCCTCTCTTTAGTTTTCACAATGAAGTCCCATTGCAACTTCAGCCTAGCTACGTGAAAGGCACTCTTTGTAGTATTATATAGGTAGTTCTATAGATACAGGTAATGTTTATGTATAATATATGCTGTTTCAAAATAGTTTCAGAGAATAAAATCTATTGCTTTCTTCAGTGATGTAGCATATATACTATATGTGTATTTCTGTTTGTTCATATATATAAAGATATGGATAAATGTAGAAATTGATACAACATATGCTATGTTGTTATTATATTGACATAAATACATGACTTTGCATTCTTGAACAGAAACAACGGCAGTATTGCATAACTATTGCACAAACAATTGCCGTATTACAAGTATTGTTTTTACCCAGATTCCATCATTACATGACCCTTTTCTTTTTTAAATCCCCCTGATGTAGGTCTCATCCAAATACCCAAATGGAATCATTTCCCAATTGCAAGTCCTTTCCAGGGCAATGGGAAATGTATTCCTTTTACATGTTCATTTTGTGGTCATCAAGGTTTCCTGTCCATGGTCTTTCCGTGAAATCCCTTAGGGCTTAGTTTGGCCTGTGTTTGCAGGAGTGTCTGGAAGACAGCCTTGCTTTTGATAAAGGCATATCATTTCATCAGGTCCAACACATTCATGGAGTCCGACTCACCCTCGGTACCTGGGGTTTTTCAAATCCTACATTAGTCTGTGTCAAGTTGACTATTGTCTGGTGTTCAGGCACTTGACTGGAAGTAACAGGGCTGGGAGAGAAAAGAAATCATATCCTGTCAATAAGCGCTGAAAATATTTAGTGTGGCAAGCTCTGTGTTTTCTTTCTTATGAAAAGCTGATTAATATTCAGTGGTTGAAGGTTAATACCCCATTCATTTTATTCACTTTACATCCTGCACACAGCAGTGACTGTTCCAATTTCAGCTCCTAATTCATACAAATCTGGTTCCAATCATGAGATTAGTAACTTACTGCCTAAGCAGAAACAAATCACACAATTGCTAAGCTTATCTTTCTACCCATGCACAGACAAGTACATGTGCTTGAAATGGACTCATTCATGGGCAGATGCAGATGTACACAGACCAGCAAAGCTTCATCAATGTGGACATATCTAGGAAATTTCATTTGCTGACACAAGCACCTGATAGGGACAGATAGATGAAACTGACATGGAGAAAGCGTTGCCTAAATATATTCATATGTGCAGAGGTCTTGAACCTTGTTCAGTAACTATGTCTCTGCTAAGTTTTCTACATCACAACTATTTCTATGATGAATCATATTTTAAATATATTAGGATGAGTCATTAAAAGATCCCCTATGCTTTGTCCTTTTGCGGAATATGGTATTATTTTGTAAGCTCACCACCACAACTCAATCTGTTTACAAATTCACTTTTATGTTCTAGGGGTTTCTGTAAAATTGGACACACCACTTTTTTTAAGGGGGTGAAAGTGCAGCAGGATGAACTTCAGAGTAATGACAATGAAGGTTTTTCTGATCACAGAAGGAAAGCTTCAAGACAGGTCACCAAAGTAGGGAGGGGATTCGCATTTCCTGAAGATCTTTTGAAATTGTATCTCATTTGTCTGGAAAGGATTAAGACCGGACCTGCAGAGAGGTCTGTTCTGAGGCTCCTTCCCGTTTTGAGTCTGCGATTTAGGGATATGTGTCTCTAGTCACGCTGCAGGAAAGGTAACTTTAAGTGGGCATGTGCACTCAAGGGAGGAGGGAAGGTATATCAAGATGTTTGCATTTTCAGATGATGGCACACAAGAGCTGACCTAAAGAATTAATCGTCATAGTGATTGTCCATCAGGTGGTGAGAATAATTGGTGCTTCTTTTATTGTTTTTTTTAATTGTGTATTTATTTCTACTCAACATGTATGTTAAAAAATTGATACAATGGGACTAAAAAGAAGTCTCAGTATTTAACACCTTGAGTGCTTTATGTGGGGGACTTGATTGTGATTTCTTAGCAAAAACGACTATTTCCAAAAGCGTTGGAGAGGCGGGAATGAATGGGATGCTCTTCTAGCTTATTTGAAGGCCTAGTGTCCATCTATATCACCTGGAGACCGCTAGGATTTCACCCCTCTTTCCTTTCCTCTTTGACGCTTATATTGCAGAAAAAGGCGAAGTACAGGATTGGGAGCTTACAGCCCCCCCCCGGATGCACGCACGCACGCACGCACGCACATGCGCGCACATAAGTCTGCGCGCGCAGCTCCGCCAAACAGCCCTGTGTTAGAATTGCGTCTCTTCCGCTTGCCGGCTAAATGGCTTCCCCGAGCTCCTGAATCGGGGTCGAAGACGGAATGAGGCAGTGTGGAAAGATGACGGCTGGCGTATCACGGGCCCGCGGTGGTGC